>BRYE01000013.1:2657500-2662500 GCA_030159115.1 Actinidia arguta var. hypoleuca | reverse complement strand
TTTTTATATTTTCAAACTATTCATGTCAAGGGAAAAAAGATCACTAAATACAAAGAAACTCAAAAATTAAAATAATTATATTAATCCAAAAAATATATCCCAAACGTGCCAAATCAGAGTTAATGGCCGTTGTTACTTTGTTAGCATATGCCATCACGTCATTTCCTAATTGATTTGGACAAAGTTTTTAAGTAAGGTATGTTTATTGTTTACCATGATTGCACCAGAATTTAGGACGTTACTTATCTTTATTTTTTATTATGATTGGTTAGAATATTGAGTGTCCACAATTTTAATTGGGACCCATTTCATACCAAATAACATGATTGCACTGAATGGTACGCTACCAGTTAAGTGTACGTTTGGTCATTTGTGATATTTTCCTTGTTGCAGCGATAAGGTTGCTCTATCGATATCTTGTGTCACATGACTAGAAACATAAAAACAGCTTAAGGTTGCCTTGAGCTTTCCAAATTCCACAGGCTTATGCCCTTCTATTGGAAATTGTGATTTTGATTTGTGGTGAGATAATTACCCAATAAACCTAAAATTAGGCGGGATTTGAATTTGTAGATTTTTGGAGGGATTTATCCATCGAAACAACGTTGGGTAGACAAAAATATGAAAGTTATTTTCACCGGTAACAGGCACCGTGCCAAGCAAAAGGACAATTTTGCCCTTTGCTTATCAGAATGAAAGGCAAGGGGGATGTTTGCACCATAAAATTATTCTATTTCTAGAGATGCAATCTAGTTTTCATGGGGGGTTTGGGCTTACCACCTTAACTCAACAGTTGATGGTGGTTGTTTTTTATAATTTGGTTAGTTACTGTTTTTGTTTGTAACTCTATTAGCATAGGAAGTCTAGTCATTTGACTAGGAAGAACGGTAACAAAGTTTAATTTGTGAGTTGTTTAGGCTAATCTGATTTAATATAATTATAAAAATTTTACTAAGTAAATTAGCACAAAATAAATAAATATTTAACTAACGTGACTTGGATGCTAATGGTCAAGAGATATCGTCATCGTCTTTTGGAGAGGTTAGAAACATCTTTGTCCAAAGTATTTTTCCATATTTGCCATGTGTATAAAAGTAACTTTGAACTTTATAAAAATATGGATAAATTCTATTGACCTTATGTATTTTTTAAAATTGCAGAGGTTTTTTTATTTTTAAAATTATTGTCAAAAAATTTATTTGGACTAATTTTCGTGCAAAAATAATAAGATTATCCTTATGTTTAGGAATTTTTATTTTTTTCTTATTACACCAATTAAAATAAAATAAATATTTTTTTTCTCAAAATACTATTTATTTGTAAGTAAGAGGACTCTTTCCGGAGCGAATTGTATCTTCACTAGTCGTGGAGTGGGGTTGCAATCTCTACTTTCTATATCGCGCTCCCTTTCAAGTAGTGACTCGGGACTCTGGATACTTGTTCAATGCTGGCTATAAAATTACATAAGAATCGCACTAAAAAAAGTATAAAAAATGAATCACAAATTCGTAACTAATTATATAAATGCATAACTTTACTTTTTCCTAACTATACGCCATACAAATTCACAACGAATGCCATAAAAATACATATTATATATATATAAATCATAATTTATTTTGAATTCAAAAACTATCTCTTGCTATCTACGGTTAAAATTTATTTGAATTAAACCAACGATTGAGATATCGGATGAAATTATTTTTTTCCTCCAAATATATTATTTTTTTATTCTCAAAGGTGTAGAGCCTACATAGATTTTGATCTAATAAACAAAAAATATTTAAATTTGGACATATATTCTATCTATTGGATCATTTTTTTAGTGGAACTCACCAAAAAAAAATTAAAAACACATTTATTTTTCTCTCATTTTTGAGTTTTTTTTATTAATTGATTAAAATTTTATATTATTTTAAATATTTTGATTATAAGAGTCTAAAAATATAAAAAAATTATTTAATTTGGAGATAAAAATATTTTTTTTATTATTTTTAGTTAACTTTCTCTTAAATTAGATAGTTTTTTACCCGTTAAATTATTTTTTTAGTGGGATTCACACCAAAAAAATTAAAACACATATTTTTTTCTTAATTTTTCTCAAATTAAAAATATTTTTTTAAATTATTATATTTTCTAATTTGTTTTTTATTTTGTAGCAATTTATCTCTTCGTATATGCATGCAATGTATCTCTTATCTGATGTTATATTTTATTTATTTTTTTGTTAAAAAACTTTAACAAGTATACTTAAGAGGTGAATTTTTTTTTTTTTTTTTGCATAATGTCTGTGGGTACGGACAATTACTAGTCTATACTATAAAACACAATTCGTTTTGAATCTCAAATCTATCTCCCGTTATGTACGGTTTGAATCCATTTAAGTGTATTCAATGACTGAGATTTTATTTTTTATTTTTCTAAAACTATCACTTCTTTATTCTCAAAAGTGTGGGGCTCACAAAGGTTTTGATCAAAATGGACAAAAAAATAATAAAGTTGGCCATATTTTTATACATTTAATTATTTTTTTTTTGAGTTTTTTTTAGTGGGACTCACAAAAAAAATATTAAAACACACATTTAATTTTTATATTTTTTATTTGTATTTAATAAATTTTATTATTATTTGATCAAATTTTTATGTTATATTAGTTTTTTTGACAATAAGAATCTAAAATTATAGATAATTTATTTAGTTTTAAAATAAAATATTTTTTTATTTTTAGTTAATTTTTATTTAAATTAGATAATTTTTTATATTTTTAGACTTTTTTATCAAAAGAAATCAAAAAAACATAAAATATTGATTAATCGGTGAAAAAACTCACTTAAGACAATAAAAGGTAAAAAAATAAAATAGATAAAAAACCAAATAGAAAGGGAAGTAATTTTCATATGTCAATTTTTTTTAATTTTTTTTTTTTATATTTATTAAAATTAATTTATTCAGTGGTAGTGATAAAAATATTTGAGTAAAAAATAAATATTTAAATAAATTTATCATAATAAGAACAAAAAAATATATAATATAAGACACACATATTTTTTAATCTTTTAAATTATCTATAATATAAAATAACTTAGTTTTTGAATATTAAAAATATCTTTTAATATCTACAGTTGAAATTCATTTGAGTTAATTCAACGATAAAGATTTCTCTTAGGACTATTTATTTTAAAAAAAATATCACTTCATTTTTTTCAAAAGTGTGGGGCTATATAAATTTTGATCTAATAGATAAAAAATTCTAAAATTTGACATATATTTTACTTATTGTTCTCCTTATTTCTCTCATATTAATAATAATTTTTTTTAATTATTATATTTATTTATTTATTCTTTATTTTGTAATATTGTTTCTTTTAAAAAAAACACCCATTATACTTTCTTACGCCACCTATCTCTCTGTCAGGCTATCTCTCGCCCTCTCACGCCACATACCTCTCTGTCATGCAATATCACAACTTTGTTTCTTCCTATCTCTCTGTCACGAAGATAGGTGGCGTGACAGAATTAGGCAATATAAGGTTCCAGGAAGAGCCACACGGATGCTATTAAATCTGATTTTTGTTTTGATTGATATATGACATTAGGCTATCAAAAATTAAGTTTTTTTAAACTTATTATTAAAAAGGCCAAAAAAATTTTGAATTTTTTATTTTAGTGACTTTACTTTAGTTAAAATTAAGTAAAAAATTAAAAAAAAAAAGCAAAAAAATAATTCTAATTGACTTTTTTATTTATTTTAAACAAAAAAAATTGATACCAAACGGAACCTAAATCTTCGACTTTTCACTTAACATCTTTTTTGAAACAAACCGAAAATGCAGCAACAATACTTATGCCGACATGCCTTATCATTTCCCCAATGAAATTTAAAGTCAACAACAGGATGCAGTAAATAGGATTGGAGATTCTTAAGAATATTTGGTAACGTTTTTATTTTTTTATTTTTTATATTTATTTATATTTTATAAAATAAAAATTAAAAATATATTTATATTTAATTTTTTAAAATTATTTTAAAATAAAAATATATTTGTGTTCACCTTAATATATGAGGTGGTGGCGGTAGAGGTGTTGATGGCGGTGGTGGAGGTGGTGTTAGCGGCGGTGGCTGTGGTGGTGAAGGTGGTCAAAAATAATAGTAGTGGTGGTGAAAGTGGTCACAAATAGTGGTGGAGGCGGTGGTAGTTTTGTAAATAAAACAAAAACATTTTTTTTATTATTATTTTAAAAAATAGTGATAGTAATTTTAATTTATTTTCATTTATAAACAGCAACACTAACAACTTTTTATTTATATTTTTACCCAAAATAAAAATAAAAAATAAAAAATTAAACAATTAGTAAATATCACCTTAATATTCACATTCAAGCCCAGCCACTGACATTATGAGATAGAACTTAGCCCTAATAACTTCTGCCACTACTTCGTAAATGTCATTAGCTGCAACTATTTCAATCCAGCATCTTTTTTATAAGATCAAAAGGTGGGGTAAACAGTAGCATATAGTTAACAAATATAAAAGTAGTAGAAATATCAAATATTATCATGATCAAACTGCAGAACTGAACAAGAAGAAATAAATTCATTGTTCTTGGTCTATTTTTAGTGTCAATTTAAATTTATTAAGCCACTGTTATATAATTTTGTCCATTACACAATGAATATATGGGTTAGGTTTAGTGATTTAACAGCAATACGCTGCTCTCTGCTATGATTGTTTATGGTTTCTGTTTCATGTCCATTTGAACTTACTTGGCATCTGTTCTGTTAGTTATTGCTTAAATTCACTAGGAAGTGTTTGATTAATATATGCAATTTAATTATACCATATATTAAAAAAAATATATAGGATTGAAATGAAGCATACAGATAAATGAAAAGAATAAATACAACTATATTCCAGCGTTGGAGAAGAAATAATATGGTAAGTTGATTCTCATATTTTTTTTCATATCTTTTTTTACTAATATATTTAATTTGATTAAAA
>BRYE01000013.1:2630000-2635000 GCA_030159115.1 Actinidia arguta var. hypoleuca | reverse complement strand
CATTTCCTAAAATATCACTTTGTTATTCAGATGCTTCACTAAATCTAAACATTTGAATAAGATTACTAAGACTCAGTAATGCATTTGTTCCCATTCAAAATAACGGTCATCCAAATATAGCCTTAACATGATCTAACAATGGGTGTGTGTGAAGGGGAATAACCCTCTTAACAGTCCCCCCCTTAACAATGGGACATTCAAAGAAGGAAGATGATTAACAACCAGAATTTGCATACAGAATCCAAAATAATGGGATGATGACATTTTTCAAAATTATGAGAACATAAAATGCCACAGCATTCTTTAAAAAAAATCTATTTGTAAAGCATTATGCTTCGGTGAAGAATTTGACTCACTTGTATTTTAAGATAGTCTGCACTGGACCAAAGATCTCTTCCTTTGCCATCAACATGTCATCCCAAAAAATTGACATCTTTTTCATGTTCGGTATGTTAAAAGTGATTATTTATATGCAGAAGTTGAAAAACGTCAAAATAAAACTTTAAAAAATCAATTTTTTTCATGCTTTAAAATTATTTTTGGCTTATAAGCAAAATTTGTACCAAACATTCTGACAATAGAGAAAATAACAGAAGTTGGTGCTTATAAGCTGCACCAAACATACGCTAAGCAGAAGCATACAATTATGTGCGAAACATGGACACTACCATGTACCAATGACCAACGAATAATTTGATTGTAACACAATTATTTTCATCTTTTGGCAAACCTGAAGTAGATTTTAGCTCGATGATGCTTGCATACAAGTTATTTGCATTGTGGTGGATGCATTATTTTAAAAAAAAAGGATTCAATAGAGATAGAAAAAGCATTGCCAAACATGAAACTTAATGGTCCACTAATGAATTAAATAAAGTGAGGACTGAAATGTGAAGCTCTTGAAGATTTACCTGAGGACCCTGTTCAATTCCATTCCTAAATGGATCAAGAACAACGCGTTGCACTGCACGCGCCTTAGCCTTCTCTATAAACTCATCATATACTCACTCGGGTACAAATGTACGAGACCCAGCACAGCAGCATTGTCCCTGAAGATAGCACAGAATACATAACCAATGAGTTATATGATAACCTACTCATATAACTAAAAAAATGTTAAAACCCAACTTTTGTAGAGAATATTTTGGTCTTTATTGGGACTTTTTTTCAGGTTCAGTTCAATTTCTTTCTTTTTTTACTTTTAGATCCCTAAAGAAAAAATGATCAAGTTTCTCTAAAGTTTGAAATCTGAACATTACTATGAAGTTATTCTGTTGCGGGCGCACCAGGAGCTCACCTCAGTGATCCGGATCTTGTAGTGTACCCATTTAAAAGATCATTAGTGCAAAAATGAGGTTGATCGGATATTATTAGCCACACTATCGAATAACATTTGTTTGGACAACAAGAATGATGTTCAGGACTATAACGTTTATGTTTTCAAAGAAAAATGTGGTTTGATAATGTGTCTAAAGGTTTCAAATCAATTTGTGTTTTGATAATGTGTCTAAAGGTTTCAAATCAATTTGATTGTTTGCATAGATTACCTTAGCAGCAAAGACTACGGGACAAACCGTTCAGATCACCAAGATGACCCCGTGGTAGACCAACAATGGAAGAAGTTTGCGGTAAAGTGCATTGTTATGGATTTTAGAGAAGCCTTATCTAACAAAAGAAGAAAAAAAAGCTATTTTTTTACAAAACATTAGATTTTTTTGTTCTAAGTAGATTTCCTTAAAATCTGGTTCATAGGCTTAAAAGCTAAATCCCAGAAGGATTGAACCGACCTGGTTGAAGAACAGAGCAAAGTGAGCCAGTTCCACAGCCTTATCCACATCAGCATACTTGCATATAATGAAGGGAGATTTTCCTCCAAGCTCCAAAGTCGCTACCTTTAGATTGCTTTTAGCTGCCAATTGAAGTACAATTTTTCCAGTTTCCGTTGATACAGTGAAAGCAACCTGCATCGATGTTGCATATCTATTTCAAGGTGAAGATTCAACCTGCAGAGTTTGTAGATGGAAACCTCAGAACATCTTCAAAAATCTGAAAATTATAGAAGAGGAATCTAGAACATATAATATTGTCTGTTCTAAATTTACTACCAGCATAATATCGAAAGAGGCGTACAAACTTTGGTACTTCAATTTTGGCACTGTTCATATGGCTTCCCATTATCCCAAGTCTCAAGCGCTGCGATTTCATCAATGTGCTTTACAACCAAATTGGCAAAGCTCAACATTATCCGTGATCTTTTCTGAACGTAATAAACCAAAGATTAATTGTGAATAACTATTTCACCTCATGCAAGGAACGGCTGAAGATAAAATCCTAAGATGAGAGATGGTTACATAAGCAGTCATTCTTGGTCGTGGTCCTTCATCAAAAGCCTTGCTTCTCTGCGCTCTGCGCTCGGTTAACGTCTTCTGCATCACCTTTGGCAACATGGGCAATCACCTCCCCTGTTCAAGGGTCCAAAGTTGGAAATGTTTTCCACGATGCCAAAGGAAGCTTCAGATATGAATATTCTAGAGTTAAATGATTGATTGTAGACGTATTACAGTAACCACATCAAGGGACAAAAGAAGGAAGATTAGTCATCGCATAAAAGAGGCAAAATAAGTATAAAAAAAACGCACTTCTGGCAGTATTAATAGCATAAAAAGCTCACCAGATGCGGCATCCACAAATTTTCCATTGATAAGAAGCTGAGTATGATCAACACTGACAGGTGGCTTGATTGGCTCCTCAATAGCAGCAGCTGTGCTATATTTCCAGATTCCTCGTCCCAAGTAGGATTCTTCCCTAATCAAAATTATTTGTTGTTCGATGTCATCATTAAATTTTACTCTAAAGATAACGAAACAAGACTTGGTACAAATATGCATTGCTCGAACCAGGAAATACAGTGTTCCTTTTTAATTTTACCCTTTTTGGATGAGGGGGCGGTTCTAACTTCTAACGCTGATTAAAAAGAGAATTACGTGAAATAGTGAGTAAATTGTATTACATTTAAAATATGAGGAGTAGAAAATGAGGTGAATAAACAAGACAGACCTTAAAACAATCAGTAGGAAGTTGAAAATCATGATTGATAAAAGATGAAAGACTTGATGCGTGACAAGATCTCTTACTCTAAAGATAATGAAATAAAGATTTGAGCACAAAAATGCAGAATTTTTGTATAGAGAAGCATAATCTTTCTTCCTTTTTTCTAGAAAGGAGATAGTTCTAAAGCACAAATAGTTAAAAAGCATAATTACGTGGAACAGTTGATAGAAATGTATTATGTTTAAAGTACGAGGATTAAAGAACTGAGGCGAGTAAACCAGACATGAGTACTTTCTCCAAACTAAACTTTCACATTATATGAAAATCAGTAAGAAATTGAAAATAATGATTTATATAAAGATCAACAAATTAATGTATGACGATCTATGGCAACAAAATGTCAAAAAAAAAATCCGTTTTTATTCTATTAATTCTAAACCTGATCCAGAAAATGGCATTTTCAATAATAATTAATGCTTTATTTGTTTAAATGCTAGTTCTGGACGATGATTGAGGCTAATCAGTTTCAGTAATTGCGAGTTTACATCAAATACATATTTGCGATCAAGTTTGATCCATTATAAGTGCAAATACGATCTCGTATCAATTAATTTATCCACTTCTCGCAATCACAAATTAGAGACTGAAAAAAGAAAGGATCATTCTGAGAACAAGCGAATCCGTCCAATGAATAAATAGGTTCACGAATCTCAATCACTACATAGTCGCAAGACAAAATGCTATGAACAATCAAAGACAGATTTTGCGATTGTGTTTACCTCGGGAAAGAAGAGCAACAGAAGAAGAAGAGAGGGATGAGCGAGAGAGGAGAAGCCTCAGAGACGCCATTGATGAAATGCTTTTGCTTCGCAGTTAACGTCTTCTCTCTCTCTCTCTCTCCCCGTGAAAAAAGGTCTATACGTATGATTTGATTGGGAATTAATATCATTTGATTTGGTGAACGAGAGCGAGAGCGAGTTTTACCAACTCCTACTGTCGTGATTCGAAAAAATAGATGGCAAAATAAATAGGAAAAAATAAATTTATTCAATATAGGGATTGGCAAAAGATATTAGAACAAACATTTTTCAAAAAAAATAAATAAATATTTTTTGTTTTTTATTTTTTCATTTTTTTAGTAATTTTTTTAATCATTTGATAAAATTTTTATATTATTTCAGTTTTTATTAACGAGAAGAGTTTGAAAATATAAAGATTTTGTTCAAATTTTAATAAACTCAACTAAAAATAAAAAATTAGTTAATTTTTCGAGTAAAAAGACTCGACTTTGGGCTTCAAGAATAATGTTATATAGATTAAGTAAATTTTGTTAACTTTTTTTACTCATGAGTTGTTTCAGATCGAGTAAAAAAAAATTTTAAAAATTTATTTCATATATCATTTTCCTTTGCACACTATTGACATTGACGGATATACTCATTCATTTGGATCCACATCAATAAATAAATACTTGTTAGATCCATTACTAGGTAAGAGAAATGTACAATGGCCACCTTCTTTGGTAGCATTTATTGATTTGGATCATAAGAAACACAGGCATAGACTTGCCAATTTATTAAAGAGAATATTAATCATCACTAAACGAGTAATGGTTATTATGTAAATTGTGTATGGTTTACATGTGAAAAAAATATAAAAATATGTATAAATGCATTAAAATTTATGACAAGTATATAAATATTTATAAAAAATATATGTTAATCATCGCTCATTGGACGATAGTTAGCATGACCGATTTATTAACAAGACAAATGTAGGTATGGCAACACCACAATCATGAGTTTTGGGAGCAATTTATGAAAACAGAAAAGAAAAGGGATATTAAGAAGAAAACTAAATTTATTTCTCTTGTCGCCATATCATTTTTCCTCCCTTGCTAAATTTACAGATGCACAATCCAAACACCATTCATTAATTTTTTTTTAATT
>BRYE01000013.1:2597500-2610000 GCA_030159115.1 Actinidia arguta var. hypoleuca | reverse complement strand
TTCACATTTGATCCATAAAATTTTTTTATTAAATGAGTTTTTTATTTGTGTCAAGATTCTTGAGATTCTCTGATAACTTTAATAAAATCTAGAGTTTACCTAAGAATTGTACTTCTGAGCAACCCTAATTTTTTAGCAAATTATTTAAGAATGACTCTATTAGATTAGGTTATTAGTTAATAAATTACTTATTTTGACAACTCACCCATCCATAACACAGGAACTCCCACGAGTTATTGTTAAAAACTTAAAACGTTTTGGATTCTTTATCTACACCCATTGTTTGGCATCGCACATGAGCATACCATAGTTATTACAGACGCTCCCTTCAATAAGTTGTTTCCAAAATGTACTAACTTACAAGTGGGCTCTTTCTTAGGTGTTAAGCACTCGATAATCAATCAACGCAAGTTTGTATTAAATAAATAGTTATTCCGATTAGGTTAAATAGTCAATTGAACTTAAAATTTTTCCTCTAGACTAGCAACTAAGAACAAACCAACCTACTTTTTTCTATCGATTTTTTTGTTCAATTCGTTTGTCTTGATTTTTCCTACATTCCTTATATGAAGTATGAATAATAGCCTGAGCACTTAAAACATTTTAGGGTGAAATATACCGGCCACTAATGAGGTTCCGGATTAATACACGAAGCACCTCTGATATTTGAGAAATAACAATAATCTCACATGAGGTTTGAAATTTATAATAGATTCATCCCATTTTATACACTGACCACCCTTGAGGTTCCAAGTTAATACACAAAAGCACATCTGACGTCAATCGTCTGTTAGCAAGATTGATAATCTATTAATGACGTCAGCTGAATAGTGGTTAGAATATCATATATGCCATTCTTTTTGATAAAGTTATTATATATTCGACAAGGATATTGATTGACTGACCAAAAAATAATAGTATTTTTAAATTAAGGACATTTAATTTAAGTACATGGACAATATGTGATCGATTTTCATCACTATTTCAAAAAAATTAGTAACGAAAATGGTATAAATGATACAATTAAGTAGTTAATGAGTCAATATGATTTATATTTTGGTCATTCAATCAGCATTCTTGTGGGGGATATAGTAATTTTATCAAAAAAAATGTATATATGGTATTTTAACCATTATTCAACTGATATCATGGATGGACAATCAATCTTACTAACAGATGATTGACGTTAAGGTGTTTTGTATATTAACCAGAAAACTCAGGAGTGGTTAATGTAAAATGAAAAGAATCTGTTATAAGTTTTAAATCTCAGGGGAGATCACTATCATTTCTCAAACATCAAGAGTACTTTGTGTATTAACTCAGAACTTCCGGGGTGATCAGTGTATTTCACCCAACATTTTAACAACAATGGTCCAGACAAATGAATTATAGTTGGGCTACCATGATGAATTTGATGGCGCTTCCCAGGCCCGCCTCCATCTATTTTCATAAGAATGCTTCGTGGATATTATGAAAAAACTCAGTGGGCTTGGACCATTTGTGACATTACCAATTCTTATTGGACATCATGAAAAAAAAGTTAAAAAACTAAGTGGGCTTGGACCCCTTGTGACATTGCCTTAATTACTTGTTTCCAAATTTGAACAAAATTTTATATTTTCAAATTATTCTTATTAAGAGAAACAAAAAAAGGTAAAAAAAATTGTATCCAATGGTAAAAATAATTCACTAAAAACGAAAAAACGCTGAAACCAAACTCGTTAAATAATCTTAAAAAAACTAGCCCGTGGCCTTCATTGTAGAACAATTAGAAATTCAATTCCTTTTTCGAGAACCAAACCTCTTTGGCCGTATTTTTTGACCGTTGGTGATTCAAATTAATAACATATGCACTACTTTTTAAAACGAGAGAATTGGTCTGACCTTGGGCTGTGGGATGTAGACTTCAATACAAAGGACACAAGATTGCAAATCCTTATAAAGATGGGATAAATCAACAAAGTCTGCTATGGCTTTCAAACCATAGACCCTCTTTGTGGAATGGCATCTGCATTTGTTCCCTAGGAAGGTGATATGGTCAAAACTAGGGAGATCAATGGGTTGACATGGTGGATGAGGATGAGGCGTTTTTTTTAGGGTGATTTAATTTTGAATTCCTCGTATAAGACGCATTTGTTTCTTGCTAAAAAATAAAAAGTAACGACGACGACAAATGTTTTAAATCGACTATACAATAATTATTTTTGAGACATCATTATAACTGAACTTACAACTCCGATCACTCAAGTTGATAACATAGAAATTATAGATACGTTTCATCGATTTTTTATGAAAACCTTTGCAATTCAAATATTAATAATTTATTATACGGAACATGCCCTAAAATAAGTCAATATCATGACACATTCATATAATATTTCCAAATATACATATTTTTTAGAGTAGCTTTAACTAATATACAACCAATTAGACCTCCCAACAAGGGCAGAAGTCTTTGTGCATGCTTCATGATAGGGTTGAGTTACTTTCATGAAAGTCATTGACCAATAGGTTTGGCCTTCCCTTAATATGGGTTGGTTAGGCATTCAAGTCATAATTGGTAGATAGTAAATAGTAGATATTCCCTAACAACCACATCTTTCTCCCTTCCATGTTGATTTATTTTTGGCAATGACTTGGCCAAATTTCAGCCACCCTCTTGGGTTTTTTGAGTAAATAGCAATTCATGATGGGTTGATAACCAAATCCATAGAGTGTGAAAAGGTGAGTAGGCCTATTTAAGGTAGGGTTTTTATGGCTAAAATCTTATTTAAATCTTAGCTGTGGGGTTAATTTTTTTTGATAACTAGGTGTCCGTTCAGCCCCAAAGTTTAAATTTTTTGGTCTTCGTATGATTCAATCTTGTAATCTAAGAAGAGAGGAAGAGCGGACAAGCCCCTAAGTTGCTTCCTTCTCCCACTCAACTGAACCTTTTGGGGTTAATTTTAGCATTCGATTCTCTATATATGCTCATTTTATTTCATTAATGATTTATTTCATACAATTTTTATTCTTTCATTTTAACCCACTTTAACAAATTGACTATAACCAGTCATGAAAATAAGCAATGGGGAATATAAAATTTCTGTAAACCATATACCATAATAACTAAAATCAAGAAGCTTAAAAGAATATGCTATATATATTAGCTATGATTCAACATGATATAAAGATTAAGATGGGAAAAGGAGAAGAGAGATAAGAAAAATTAGTAAAAAAGTGAAAATAATCAGCTTCATAGTACTAGAAACTGAAATTTATTTGGCCTTGTTGTGATAAATTAAATTATTGTAAATTATATTTTTTAGTGAACTTTTTCAACCATTAGTTAAGTTTTTGTATTTTTTTTTTTGTCTAGATTAGAAGAATCAGAAAAAAAAATTGATAACCAAATTTGGGATTAATTTAAATTTTAGTTGCTTTTATTTGTAAAAAAAAATATTAAATTTTAATTACTAATTTCTCTAATGGAGGCGAACTGAAAAAGTAAAAAAATTGACAAAAGTAAAAAAAAAAATCACTAACAGTAAAAAAAAAAATCCAACATAATACGATTAACAAGAAGAATGAGATGTCAATTATTTCTATGACAAGTCAATCTGATTCTCCCCCACCCCAATTTTTTTATTTGAAATTCCAAACAAACACCAACAATCAAGAGCACAGGTATAGTCACGGGTGTGGATTTAATTGATCCCACTAAAAAAAATTATACTATTATTTCATAAAAAAATTATACTATCATCCAACTGGAAAAAAAATACACTATTAATATAATTTTGATCCCATGAAAAAAAATTATACTATTATTCTATAATTTTATATAATTTTATGATTTTAACCCCACTAAACTAATATTTTGACTCCCCCACGCCAACAATGCAAGAACTTGTGTATCACAGAAGCAACATTGAAGTCAATGCAGCAAAGAAACTGATGATGTCCATTGAAACTGATGGTTGTCCCATAATCTTTTCTTCTCCTTTGTTTAATTCTAGTGGCATTCCTATAAATCTTTTTTTTTTTTGGGTTTTCTTGGTTATCTACATAATGACACTATATACATATCTATACAAAACTTTTGACTATTGTGAGGAATAATTTATAATTTATTTATTATATTACTAGATGAGAAACTTTAGTACAACTCATCATTTTTATATCTTGTTAGTGTTTGTATTAAATATTACATACCAAGAAAAAATACAAATAAAAAAAATAGATTCAAAGGCCAACTGTCACCCCAATTTTTTTTAAAAAAATTAGTTTTATAGCAGTATTAGCTATTAAAAAATTTTAAACTATATAAATTTATTATCCCAAGGTTAAAATTAATATTGCATTGGTAAAACTTTAGTTGTTTTAATTAGAACCATCAGATCATAAGTTTAGGGTTTAATTCCAACTTCTATTCTAATGTACTAAGAGCATCAACACCAGCCTTGCTAGAGTTGAACCAAATTATATCTCAAAAACTATAAATTTTATTTTAATTAGTTATTTTTTTAAAAATTAACTCCATCAGCATCTCTATTATATAAAATAATAAAAAAGTACATACAAAATAAATATTGTCTAGTCAAAAATAAACTATAAATTGTAGCAATGTTAAATTTGTGAGTTGTTTTAGCTAGTCTAATGTGAACACTTTCTAACATTTTACTAACTAAATTATTTAAATAAGCTTTCTAGCTACCTTGATGTGAATGCTCTAATAATTTACTCAAAATAAATAAAGATGATATTAATTAGAATATAGAAAGGTGATAATTAATTTTACTTTAGGATTTGAGTTAAGAATTTGACGAGAAAAAAGAAAAAGATTAAAAGATTAAATTATAAACGGAAATGAGAATTTGACGAGAAAAAAGAAAAAGATTAAAAGATTAAATTATAAACAAAAATGGAAAATTAAATAATTCAACCATCCAATACGGTAACTTCGTAAATTATCATTTCCTTTTTTTCTCACTCAAATCGTTAATCCAAACACAATCTTACCGTTGGAGGGTAATTTTGTAAATTTTGACCTAGGTTTTATGTCCATAAATGATGTGGATCCAACAAGATCCAAGCTAAATCTATAGATAGATATTGATGTTTGCAGATAATTAAGCATGCAAGCTAGCTACCATTTGTATGGTCCACTTTAAGATGTGACCCATTCCTTGCATATGCAATTCATAATTATCACCATTCCTTCTTATGTAACCAAGAAAAATAGTAAAATAAAATTCCAAGTTATAATTACCATCGCCAGTCAATTTAGCCATATTTTATAGTGAGGGTGTGCCTGTTCATCCTATAATAATTACCTTGGCTTAGCAACAACTTAGGCTCTGTTTGACCAATATTTTTTTAATTATGTTTCAATTAAAAGAGTTCAGTGTTTTTGGCCAGATTTGCCCTTTTTATTTGGGTTAGACAAATGATTTTTCAGGATAATTTGGCCTAGATTTTTTTAGTAAACCCAACAACATAAGTGAATTTCTACTATTTCATATGACCATTCCAAACAAGAAAAAGTTGGATTTTTTTCTCGCTTCTCATATAATTTAAGCCAAAAGTAGAAAAGTAGGTGAACATAATTACACTCTTATGACTAGACGAGTTTATAAAAGAAAGACACAAAGCTATTTCCAAATTTGGCAAACTATAATCACAAATTGTTGGACATGCATTATAAATCCACACACATATCACAAATTCACTCCTATTCATACTCGGAATCATTTGATTTCATCATAAAAATATATTTACTTTGCCAAAAAGAAAAAAGGAAATGCGGTTAACAACCAAGCTTTTTATATTGGTTTTTCAATATAATTTTTGGGATTTAGGTGTTTGTTCCAAGAATTAACAAATAACTGATTCAAATAAAATAGGGAGGCTTCAGGTCCATGTGCACATAATATATACTAGTAGTGGTACCCATGTGATACGGATGCAAAATAGGAAATAAAATTGATTTTTAAAATATATTATTTTTGTTTTTTATTCATCTAAACAGTTATTGTAATCATAACGGTTACCAGCAATTGTGAAGGGTAGTTTTGGCATAAAAAAATTATAAGTCAATCTCAAAAATCTATTTGCACTAAAGTGTGTTGTTGTAATTTTATAATAGTATATATATATATATATATATATATATATATATACACACACACACACATACATACACAACCACATATTACGTGGTGTGCTTGTATACTTGTCAAAGTCCTTATCCATAGTTTGGTATGACTGCATGATTTGAACATGGCATCAAGCATCAATAGAAATGGTTAAATGACAAGAGAATAATATCAAAACTAAGAAAAGAATATGTGTATTGAAAGCTTTCTCTCTCTCTCTCTCTCTCTCTCTCTCTCAATATACATAAATATATATATATATATATATATATATATATATATATATATCATCAAAAAAATTTGGGGTCAATCTACTATTTTGAACACTCAACTGTTTTGATTTGTATAACAAATCAGTTCATGAATGAAAATAGAGGCAACTCAATTCATTTTGTTAGGAAAAAAAAGAAGAAAAAAAAAGAGAGAGAAACAAAACAATAGTCTCTTTCTCCCCAATATTTTATTTATGCACATATTGAGTGTTCTTAGATAGATAGATAGATATTGTATTGATTTTTTATATGTCAATCCAATTAGATTTTTCAATTTTTTATATGTCAATCCAATTAGATTTTTCAAAACCCATTTAGTATTCATTGAGGATCCGAAAGATGAAAAGGCCAAAGAAGCAATGGGCGTCATAATGTACATCAAAAGTTATGCATTTGATAGCACTCACAATAAATCTATTATGTAATAATTATCAAAATTATAATATTTTATATATTTATATGTTTTTTGTCAGAATATTATATCGATATACTATTTATAAAGGATTTTTTCTCAATAGAGATGCTAAGATCTAAGTTTATTAATGAATAACCTAACAAAATATTTTGGATCCGACATTGACAACATGAAGGACCGGTAAATAGATCATTTGTTCACGTAATTAGATCACATTTATTTTTAAAACAATGAACAATGAACAATCAAGTATTATGATTTAAAAAATAAATTGATACGTGTGATGTTATCATGAGGTTACTATCATGCATGAATAATCCATTTAGTATATTTTATGAAATTAATGGTTAAGATCATAAAAGTAAGCTAGAGGTGGATCCCACATAACCCAACTAAATATTTTTATTAAAAATAAATATTGAGCATAACGGTGATAGCACGTGTCATTATCACGAACCTATAGGGAATCTCAGGCTTCGTTTAATTGTTATCTTTATAATACGGTTTTGCATAATAATTTTTTAAAAAGTAATATGATTGACAGTTTTTAAAACCTTTTTCATATGATTTTTTCAAAAAATAATGTATTTTTTAAAAAATATTAAAAATATACCTTCAAATTCTGAAAATCATTTCAGATAATAAACCTAGCCTCATTTTGCTATACTTATAACATTGTTTGTTAATTATTGAGGGACAAATAATTATAATTCACTCCACCTTTAGATCTTTATTAGCTAGTTGCACCATGCAAGATATCCACATATTGGGGCTGCACTCAATATTTTATCAGTTTATTATAGTGAAGCTAACTTTTATATATTCTCTCCATTTTAATTTTAATTTGTTTGTCCATTTTGTTATGTCTCAAAATATATGTTTACTTTTGAAAGTCAACCATTGAAATGATACAAACAAATTTTCCATTTTGTTTCTCACTTTTGCATTGTTGCGACACATTCACATTTCTTGGTAAGTTGAAATAGATGAATAGAAATTTTGAAAATTTAATATTTTAAATCTGTCTTTGGATCAAGAATTTAGTGAAAGAAAAAAAACTTCAATAAAAAAGATAGATAATCAAATGATTTTAAACGATTAGATCGTCTATCTTTTATTTTATTCTCATAAAATTCAAAATTGAAACAGAGTCTAAGGCTCCGTTTGGTACTAGTTTTTCGACTGACTTTTTTTAAGTTTATAAATAAAATAATCAAAAAAAAATTAACTTTTTTTATTTATTTATTTTTAGTTAAAGTAAAACCAAAAGAGTCAAAAAAAGTTAAAAAAATTTAACTTTTATAATAACAAATTTAAAAAAACAAAAATAACTTTTAACTATTACCAAGCGTGCCTAAATATCTAATATTGTCTACTTACAAAGTTACTCTCCGAAAAGAACAATTAAATTGAGGCCGAAGGAGTATATATTTTTTCTTGGATGCCTGAAAAATACAAAAAAGAAATAAAAAAAAGGTGACATTCGATAAGGTGGGGGCCAGACCCCAGAGTGGATAGGGACGGAGCCCCCATTCTGATATTTTCCCAACCGCTTTCATAACTCCACACGCCAACCTCCTCTCTCTCTCACTCTCTCTCTCTCTCTCTTCGGAAGCTGCCGCGAAATACGGCGAATGGATAATGTCGGGCCCACACTACAATAGCCTCTGACAAAAACTCCTTTCAAAGAGAACTAGGATTGGCCGCGTCACGTGCTCGGCATGTGTTCCGACGGGACCGGGTTATACAAGAACGCTTGTGTGGAAATATTGAAACGTTAATTTTTCTTATTTTTTTTACTCGTCATTATTAGAAGAATTAAAAATATATAATATTTTATTTTACAAAAAGAAATTCAAATTCAAATTAACACCAAATTTATTTTTTAAAATAAGTTTAAATTTTATTGATTTTTCCCTTTTTCCTTTTTAATTTTTTTTAATCGAGTATCAAAGTAAAAAATTGCTTCTTTTTTTTTATCAAATTATCTAAACTACCCTTTTAGAGAGAAACCATGGTGGGGATTTTTACAGTGATATCACCGTAATTATTTTAAATTTGCAAAGACATTTACGTCTTTTAATCATACGGCCCGTCATCAAATGTAGTAAAAGTTGCAAAAGCATCCCGTCCGGTGACGAGAGAAATCAGCTTTTTTGACCCCTAAAGAAGTTGCTAGAAGCAATAATTTGCTTCACATACGTTTTACCAAACACTACAAAATAGCATATTTCTATCTAAAAACTCAAAAGCATCCCAATTAATCCCTGCCAAACACCCTCGTATTTCACTCATTTGTTGCTCGTTGGTCTTTTTTTCAAATATGTCTCATTTTTTTGCTTCTCAATATTTAAGGAAACTTAAATATATTCAAAATCTTCATAAAAATTTAAAAAAATTATTCGGGACGATTTTTTTATAAAAAGAATTGTTTAAAAAGGAGCAATTTATTTTTAATATCTTATTATTATTTATCTATCGTGACGCATTCACAAATATTAATAGAATATGTTAAATAATAAATTATTTAGTTATATCTAACGAATTTTGAATTATACTACCTCATATGATAAATTAAAAAGTAAGCATACAAATTTAGTTTGAAAAGTGAGCCATGAGTAATTATTTAATATTCTTAAAGCATTGTCCTTCTTCTCAAATAAAGTGCGTCATATTTAACATGTGTGGGACCTATATTATATATGATTAGTGCAAGAGCATTGAATAATTTTATAAAATTAATTACGTGTGGAGAGGAGATCACCTGTCCCCAATCCCCTGTTTCAGTCCTCATTGAGTGACACCTATCCATTTATAATTTATTAAGGGAGGATGGACATGTCCCACCCAGTATAGGCTGAGACAGAGAATTTGGGACAGGTAATACCCTCTCGGATGTGTGTGGGGTTGCGTGGAGAGGTGTGATTGGATGGCAGGGGGAGAGGGAACAGCTTAAGTTAGGTCGTCGTATGGAAAAGTAATTGGTTACACGTGGAAGGCGCCGTACGGGGTAGTGGGTGGATGGGGAAAATGATGAAAGAGAGAGAGAGTTAGGAAGAAAAGAAGGGAAATGTCGATATACTTGTCGCCCAGTTGTAATTATCCGCATTGAACCACGCTTATTAGCGTGGCCCTCCTAATCCCATGGAATTACGTTTGTGCCACCGCATATTCTTCCAACTCTTTTTTTTTTTGGTTGGTTGGTAAAACGCTCCTATTTTATACTTTTGTCAATTTTTTTTCGATTATTTTGATTTTAGGAAGAGAAGCCAAGAATTTTATATTTTTTTTTATTTTTCTTGACGAAAGTAATCTAAAATAATAAAGATTTTGATTAAATATAAAAATATATAATTTTTGTGTCATTACTAATTTATTTTGCAAATTAAATTAAAGATTTAACGTTTTCAGATCCCTTTGTCTGGAGTAAATCGACAAATATAAATTTTAACCAAATGATAAAAAAAATGATAAGGACAAAAAAACTCTCAAACAAAAGCAGCTAGTCGGTTTTAGGCCAAAAACTAGGCATAATCAATTGCTTGATACTTCAAACAAATATTGAAGAGAAAATCGTGAAAAAAGTATAGTTGAATAGTGATGAAATCTCTGGTTCAATCTTTATTCAGTTCGAGTCTCTTTAGAGCCATTAAAATTTTGTCCATCCGTTAATTTTTAATACCCCAGAATAATGTCTCTTGGACCCAATTCAATTGGCAAAGGTATTGCATTCAGGAAAAGAAATTGTTGCCTCCTTTTATAAAATTTATTAATTCATAAAAAAAATTAATTAAGCTGCATGTATTGAAACGACAAGGGAAAAATGGTCCATTGAGATGAATTCCTTGGCAGGCTATTGGTGCCAGAAAGGATAAAGTGGTGCGAAGAGTGAAGAGGTGACAGAAAGGCATGACCGAGAGAGGTAGAGAGAGAATAATGGTGGTAAATAAGTGATGAGATGAGACAGAATGGAAAGGAAAAAGAAAAATCAAGGGAAGTCATTTTGGAAATTTGAGGGGAGCTTTTTATTATTGTCATAAACCCTAGGGGGAGATCAGTGTAATTTATCCAAAGGAAAAATAAAAATAAAGGGACGAATGAATGTGGTATTATCCAAATGCCAACTAAGGAAAGTGGCGCTCTGGGGGTTGCGGCGTGTTATCTGTCATCTCGAATTTCTGGTGTGCGCGTGCCCATGGGAACTGCATGGTGCTACTGCTACCTATGCAATGCGAAAAGCCCAGGATTCAATAGTACGATCACGACCGTTTATTTATACTTTATTTTGTTTAATTTTTTATAAAATATTTTTTAGCAGTTTTAGTTTTTAATTTTTTTTTTGCTTTAAGTGATTTTTTTTAACAATTTGATCATAATTTTATATATCTTTTCTCATTTTGACGAAAATAATATGAAAATATAAAAATTTATCTAATTTGATGAAAACTCATTATTATTGATAAATTAGTTCATTTCTTGGTATTTAGTATAATTTTTTTTACTAAGTTTGAATAAGTTTTTATATTTTCAGATTCTTCTCGTAAAGAAAAAATAGAAAAATATATTTTTTTTATGATAAAAAAATTCACTAAATATGAAAGGACTCAAAAATCAAAATATCTAAAAAAATTAAACGAAATTGAACCTAAATAGAGTTTGCCAAGTAGATTAGTGATAAGATTATCTCCTTGAAGTGTATTCTTAGCATCATAATTTTCATCAATTTCTTCAAGAAAGATATAACTTGATTATGTGAAACTAGTATCGGAATAATTTGGTTTTTGATAAGAATGATCTACTTAACGAGGTTTACAAAATGAACGGTTGTGATCATATTATTTGATTTTGATGGTGTCTATATTGCATTTGCAGCATGGTGGTGCGGATCAGGCACTCTAAACTTCTGTGGTCACACTCAATTGCCACGCTGTCGAGTCGCCGCGTCGGCTACTCGTTATCCTAAACCAGCTTTCCATTCTTCATATCCAATCAGCACCCACTCCATTTTCTTCCATTATTTCCATTATGTTTTTATTTTTGTTCTTTTACTACTTTTGTTTCTATAATTGATAAATAATTCATCTAGTCAATTCGCTTAATTTGATTAGGTTTGGATTGGATTTTACTTTCTCATGACTAGACACCTCTTTTCTTTAATCTCAATTTTATTTACTTTTAGTTAAAATATACAAAAATGAGTTAAAAAAAATTACCTTTTCTTGTTTAGGATGGTAAATTAGGTAAAAAATTATTAATGATTGCTACGTTTATTAATAAATTTAGACCAAACGAACCTAAAAAAAAATAAACGGGACATAGGTTTTGAGTTTTTTTGTCTTTAGTAATTTTTTTTTAATATTTAATCAAAATTTTATATTTTTTTTCGATTTCTCTCAATTTTTTTGCCTAATTTAGAAAAAATAAATCACTAAAAATGAAAAAAAAAAGCTTTATGATGGTTTTTTTGGCTATTTAATTTTTAAGCTTAAAAAAAGCAAAATCTAATTGGGTTGAGGCTTTTATGTCAACCTAAAAACCTAAATTCTTTTTAAAAATTAAGTGCACGATTTCACAAATAATAACGATTGGAGAAAATATGAAAATATCCTCATTTAAAAAAAAACATTTTTTTTTCACTTTTAACTAAAATATAAAAGATGAGACAAAATATCATAT
>BRYE01000013.1:2410000-2412500 GCA_030159115.1 Actinidia arguta var. hypoleuca | reverse complement strand
TGACCACCAACACCAACTACGATTAACCAGCACTACTACCACCAACCCCACCCAACATTGCCGCCATTGCCACGCATTCCACCGCCACCGCCAAGTGTTGCCACCAACCAACGCCACCACCCACCACCATCACCACTGCTGCCACCCACCACCACTGCGCTGAGCGACTGCGGGTGGGGGTGGTTAGCGGTGGAGGCAGGTGTTGCGGCAGTTGGTGGCGGCAGCGGTAGTGGTAGTTGGTGGAGGGTGGGGGTTGGCGGCGGTAGGTGGGGGTGGAAGTGGTGGAAGTGCTGTCGATTGGCAGCAGCGGTGGTGGGGATTGGCAGCGGCAGTGGGTGGTTATGGGTAACAGCAGCAGGATGCGGCAACGGGGTGGGGGTTTCTGGCAGCGGCAGCGGCAGCGGCAGTGGGGGGTGGCAGTTGGTGTTGCAAATTAAGGATTCACTATTCCTTGGAATGAAGGAATGATGATTCCCTCGAGATCTTTTTCCTTGGATCAAAGATGAAGCCTGACTAGTAAGCACTGCGCAGCATATCATACTGAATCTGCAGTCGCATGAGCAATCTCTGCAATTCTGCAATTCCAGAGCCTCAATGTTATACGCTAAAACACATACATATGTAATCATTTCTAAAATTAACGATGAACAAAGAAATATTTAATTAATCTTATAATTCAAATAACAATTATGCCAAAAAAACATCATTCATAAGCATTCTTCGAAATCGAAGCGGTGAAACGGTATATCAACATGAAAATCCTAACACAGTATTTTTTTGCCATATTGAAAAGACCTCTAAATTAAAGAAACTGTATACGGAAAATAAATTTGTTTGTGGAGAAAGAAAGCAAGAAAGAGGCAAAACCGGAAAAGCTTGGAGGGAGAGAAGACATTGGAGAGCTGATGCATTATATATATATATATATAATGCATTCAAAAGTGTACAAAGTAAAATCAAATGAAGCAATGTAACTGAAAATGAAAAGTCCCCTAAACACGTACATATCGGCAATATTTCCAAAATTAACAATGTAAACTGTAAAATCAAACAAGAAAGAACCCTCCTCAAACAGCAATTCCTCCATCAGACAAATTAACAGTCAATTAAACAGTATCAGACAGCAGTCAATTAAACAGTAAAATCAAGCAAACATTCTTCTTCTTCTTCTTCTGTCTCTCGCCCTTCTTCTTCTCTTCTTTTCTCTCTCTCTCTCTCTCTCTCTCTCTCTCTCTCTCTCTACCAATCGCTCACTCTGAACTCTCTCTCTCTCTTCTCTTATATAGAGTGCAAATCATTGAGAGAAACGGCTGAGATACTGAAAACATTTGATTCAAACGGCTCAGATACTGAAAAGATTTGATTTAACCAATTTATTTTTTTATTTGAAAAAAGAAAAAAATAATAAAAAAATAAAGAACGTAATGTTCAAGTAATTCTGTTTTGAACGTTTTGTTCAAGTAAAAAAAACAGTTTACTGAAAAGATTGCAAATCATTGAGTGCAAATAGAGTGCAAATCATTGAGAGAAACGGCTGAGATACTGAAAAGATTTGATTCAAACGGCTCGGATACTGAAAAGATTTGATTTAACCAATTTATTTCCTTATTTGAAAAAAGAAAAAAATAATAAAAAAATAAAGAACGTAATGTTCAAGTAATTCCGTTTTGAACGGATTGTTCAAATAAAAAAAATAAAAAAACAGTTTTCCAAAAAAAAAATAGAAACGTAAATTATTTTCAAGAACAGGAAAAATCTGTTGTTGTTTTTGAAAAACTGACCGTAAATTATTTTCAAACCAGTTGTTTTATGTGTTTTTTTTCTTTTTTGAACTGAAACTAAAAGAAAACAATTTTTCAATTGACTGTTTGGTTAGTAGCAACGGTGGCGGCAAAGATGGTGGTGGGCTGTGGACCTGTGGTGATGGACCGACGGTGGTGGTGGATGGATATTTTAATTTTAAGAGTCATAAAAAAAATAAGAATGAAAATAGCTATTTCTTTCAAATATTAAGAATTTTTTACTTCTTAGTGGATAATTGAAAATTCTATTTGGAATGCATATTCTATTTTTTTTTATGAACCAAATGTTAGAATGAGTATTCTTACAAATTATCGTTGCATTCCAATTTTTATTCAAACAAACCAAAGGTAACCTAAAAATCAACATTAGGGCTCGGTTTGGTACCAACTTTTCGACTGACTTTTCTAAAGCTTATAAAATAAAAAAAAAATAAAAAAAATATTTTTTTATTTTTATTTTTTTGCTTATTTTTAACTAAAATAAAGTCAAAAAATCATAATTTTTTTAATAGCAAACTTTAAAAAAAAAACTTTTAAACATTACCAAATAGAGCCTAAGTTGAGTTATGTTATGCTTACAAACGGGAGTGTCCACATTTTGTTGCAATTATACTTGCTATAATTTGTTTAAGCCATTTTTAGGCCCATTTACGTAGAACACCTCCATGGGTCCATCATCTTAAATTCACTTTCTTACA
>BRYE01000013.1:2382500-2385000 GCA_030159115.1 Actinidia arguta var. hypoleuca | reverse complement strand
AAGCACTACTACCACCAACCCCACCCAACATTGCCGCCATTGCCACGCATTCCATCGCCACCGCCAACTGCTGCCACCAACCAAAGCCACCAACCACCACCATCACCACTGCGCTGAGCGACTGCGGGTGGGGGTGGTTAGCGGTGGAGGCAGGTGTGGCGGCGGTTGGTGGCAGCGGCGGTAGTGGTAGTTGGTGGAGGGTGGGGGTTGGCGGCGGTAGGTGGGGGTGGAAGTGATGGAAGTGCTGTCGATTGGCAGCAGCGGTGGTGGGCGTTGGCAGCAGCAGTGGGTGGTTATGGGTAACAGCAGCAGGATGCGGCAACGGGGTGGTGGTTTCTGGCAGCGGCAGCGGCAGTGGGGGGTGGCAGTTGGTGTTGATTGGCGGCGGTGGTGGGTACTTAAGTCATTATCCCTTCCACAAATTAAGGATTCGCTATTCCTTCGAATGAAGGAATGATGATTCCCTTGAGATCTTCTTCCTTGGATCAAAGATGAAGCCTGACTAGTAAGCACTAAGCAGCATATCATAATGAATCTGCAGTTGCATGAGCAGTCTCTGCAATTCCAGAGCCTCAATGTTATACGCGAAAACACATACTTACATATGTAATCATTTCTAAAATTAACGATGAACAAAGAAATATTAAATAATCTTATAATTCAAATAACAATTATGCCAAAAAAACATCATTCATAAGCATTCTTCGAAATCGAAGCAGTGAAACTGTATATCAACATGAAAATCCTAACACAGTATTTATTTGCAATCTTGAAAAGACCTCTAGATTAAAGAAACTGTATACGGAAAATAAATGTGTTTGTGGAGAAAGAAAGCAAGAAAGAGGCATAACCGGAAAAGCTTGGAGGGAGAGAAGACATTGGAGAGGCTGATATACAAATATATATATATATATATATATATATATATATATAAAACATTCAAAAGTGTACAAAGTAAAATCAAATGAAGCAATGTAACTGAAAATGAAAGCCCTAAACACGTACATATCTGCAATATTTCCGAAATAAACAATGTAAACTGTAAAATCAAACAAGAAAGAACCCTCCTCAAATAGCAATTCCTCCATCAGACAAATTAACAGTCAATTAAACAGTAAAATCAAGCAAACACTCTTCTTCTCCTTCTCTTCCCTATTGCCCTTCTGCTGCTGCTGCTGTCTCTCGCCCTTCTTCTTTTTTTTTCTCTCTCTCTCTCTCTCTACCAATCGCTCGCTCTGAACTCTCTCTCTCTCTTCTCTTCTCTTATATAGAGTGCAAATCATTGAGAGAAACGGTTCAGATACTGAAAAGATTTGATTCAAACGGCTCGGATACTGAAAAGATTTGATTTAACCAATTTATTTCCTTATTTGAAAAATAAAAAAATAAAGAACGTAATGTTCAAGTAATTCCGTTTTGAACGTATTATTCAAGTAAAAAAAAAAAAAAACAGTTTTCCAAAAAAAAATATAAACGTAAATTATTTTCAAGCAAGGGAACAATCTGTTGTTGTTTTTGAAAAACTGACCGTAAATTATTTTCAAACAAGTTGTTTTATGTTTTTTCTTTTTTGAGCTGAAGCTAAAAGAAAACAATTTTTTAATTTACTGTTTGGTTAGTATCTGCGGTGGCTGCGAAGATGGTGGTGGGTGGACCGAAGGTGGCGGTGAATGGATTTTTTAGTTGCAAAAACCATAAAAAATTAAGAATGAAATGGCTTTTGCTTTCAAATGTTAAGAAACATGGGTATTCTTACGAAATTATCGTTGCATTCCAATTTTTATTCAAACAGACCAAAGGCAACCTAAAATTCAACAATAAGGGTCCGTTTGATATCAGTTTTTCGATTGACTTTTTTGAAGCTTATAAAAAATAAATAAAAAATAACTTTTTTGTTTTTCTGTTTTTGCTTTTTTACTTATTTTTAACTAAAGTAAAGTCAGAAATATAAAATAGTCAAAAAATGTTAATTTTTTTAAAAGCAAACTTAAAAAAAAATAACTTTTAAATATTATCAAAGAGAGCATAAGTTGAATTATGTTATGCTTATAAACGAGAGTGTCCACATTTTGTTGCTATTATACGTGCTATAATTTGTTTAAGTCATTTTTAGGCTTATTTACGTAGAACACCTCCATGGTCCATCATCTTAAATCCACTTTCTTACAACCCGACCCATCATCTCCATGGGTCCATCATTGGGTTGACTCCCCAAATCTAAATCTAAATTGAATATCAGACAACCGCCATTGCTAATAAGAGCTGGGAGGTACTGAGATTTTTGGTACATAAAGCGAAATCTGAAAATGAGCCATATATATTTAAAAAAATCTGCAATTTATCATAATTATTTTAGATTTTTATATAAAAAAATTGTATAATCCAACACGAATTTACAAGTGTTACAGGTAAATGTTTGGTCTCATCCAATTTCATTAACACTTGAACCAGACTTCGTCCTCAATAATATTTTGTGTATATTAATTATTATTATTTTTCT
>BRYE01000013.1:2357500-2362500 GCA_030159115.1 Actinidia arguta var. hypoleuca | reverse complement strand
TCTCTCTACCAATTGCTCACACTCTCTCTCTCTCTCTCTCTCTTCTCTTGTCTTATATAGAGTGCAAATCATTGAGAGAAACGGTTCAGATACTGAAAAGATTTGATTCAAACGGCTCGGATACTGAAAAGATTTGATTTAACCAATTTATTTCCTTATTTGAAAAAAGACAAAAATAATAAAAAAATAAAGAACGTAATGTTCAAGTAATTCCGTTTTGAACGGATTGTTCAAGTAAAAAAATAAAAAAACAGTTTTACTCCCAAAAAAATATAAACGGAATTGTTGTTTTTGAAAAACTGACCGTAAATTATTTTCAAACCAGCTGTTTTATGTTTTTTTCTTTTTTGAACTGAAACTAAAAGAAAACAATTTTTCAATTTACTGTTTGGTTAGTAGCAGCGTGGCGTCGAAGATGGTGGCGGGCTATGGCGATGGACCAGCGGCAATGGTGGATGGATTTTTTAGTTGTAAAAAACATAAAAAATATGAATGAAATGGTTTTTTCTTTCAAATGTTAAGAAAATTTTATTTATTAGTGGATAAATGAAAATTCTATTTGAAATGCATATTCCGTTTTTTTTACGAACCAAATGTTAAAATGAGTATTCTTACGAAATTATCGTTGCATTTTAATTTTTATTCTAACAGACCAAAGGTAATCTAAAATTCAACATTAAGGCTCCGTTTGATATCAGTTTTTTGATTGATTTTTTTGAAACCTATAAATAAAAAAATTATAATTTTTTTTTTCTTTTTTTAAATTAAAGTAAAGTCCGAAAAGTAAAAAGTCAAAAATCATAATTTTTTTAAAAGCAAACTTAACTTTTAAACATTACCAAACGTAACATAAGTTGAATTATGTTATGCTTATAAACGAGAGTGTCCACATTTTGTTACTATTATACCTGTTATAATTTGTTTAAGCCATTTTTAGGCCCATTTGCCTAGAACACCTCCATGGGGCCATCATCTTAAATCCACCTTCTTATAACCCGGTCCATCATCTCAATGGGTCCATCATTGGGTTGACTTCCCAAATCTAAATTGAATCTCTATAAACAGGCATCAGACAACCGCCATTGCTAATATGAGATGGGAGGTACTGAGATTTTTGGTTCCTAAAGCGAAAGCTGAAAATGAGCCCTAATTATTTAAAATAAGTTGCAATTTATCATAATTATTTTAGATTTTTATATAAAAAAAATTGTATAATCCAACACGAATTTACAAGTGTTACAGGTGAATGTTTGGCCTCGCACAATTTCACTAGCACCTGAACCAAACTTCGTCCTCAATAATATTTTGTGTATATTAATTATTATTTTTTTTCTCTTGTGTCGACATTATTGACATGATAATTTTTATAATTTTAGTCTGACCACCGAGTTTTTTGACAAACTATTTTGGCCCTTATATTTGGGCTCATAATTAGATTGGATCGCTATCTATTAAACTAAAACAATTTTGATTACGGGCATAATGTATAAAGGGCTTATACTTTTTAGGATCCTAAAAATTAGAAAAAAAATTGGAGCCCAAAGCAATGGATTTTTGAGCTTAGTCCCAGTACCAGACTTGACTCGTTGTTTGATAACAATATTTTTCAACTAGGCTATTAATTTTTTTGGTTTCTTGATTTTTGATTTTTTGATTTTTAATAAAAAAAATTGCCGTTTGATCAAGATTCTATATACTTTCTGGTTTCTCGACAAAGTCCGAAAATATAAAAATTTCATCTAATTTAGAAAAAAATTCAATAAAGACAAGATATTTTGGGGGGATAAAAATTATTTTTTCCGTTAGAGATTTTTTTTTCGAATAAGATAATATTTTTAATATTTTTACATTTATCTTTTATAAAGAAATCAAAAAAATATAAATTTTAATAAAAACGAAAAAAAATCGTTAAAGTTAAAAAAATATAAAGCTTATATATATATATATATATATATATACACTAATAAATGTGAGTGAATAGTGTTTCTATACCACCAACTTTTTTTCCAACTTTGCCCCTAACTAATATTTTTTTTCTCATCATTCATTATTCCCGATTTAGTCCCTAATCATTTTTTTTCTTTTCAATTTTGTCCCTAAATATTATTTTTTCCAATTTTTTTTTGATTTTGCCCCTAAAATGTGAGTGAATAGTAACCATGGACCACCAACTTTTTTTTTCATTTTGCCCCTAACCAATAGTTTTTTTTTCATCATTTATTTTTTCCGATTTTACCCCTAAGCATTTTTTTTTTGATTTTACCCCTAAATATATTTTTTCCATTTTGTATAGAGTCTCTCTCTTTTTTGGTGGGCATATTTTATTTTTACCAAAATCAGACAAAGCTGGAAAAGAAGTAGAAGAAAAGAAAAAAAAGTTTGGTTTGTAGGTTGTATTTATTTTTCTTTTGGTAGAATATTTATGCTTCTATTACTTGTCAATAAATGAGTAGTGGTACTAATTAATTAGGCTTGAACCATCCTCTCAAGGCTCATTCCTCTATTTCTCAAGTGGCACAAATTGGTTTGGGATTTTATATGGATTTTTTTTAGGATTTAGGTTGTTTTTTTTAAATGATTTTTTTTTTACTTTTTTGGGTCATCTTTTACAAAATGACACTAAAATTCAAGTATAAATTCAAATAAATTTTTCATAATGATCTTTATTTTTTATTTTTTCAATTTAAATATGAAAGACGAATTAAAAAAATTAAAAAAAATTAAACTTCTTCATCTCCAAAGGTAAAAAGTAAAATTTCCATCTCCATATCATAAGAGTATCTAGATTAGTGAAGCTATTTTGAGATGCAAGTGTCAAAATTTGATAAAAGCTTAGTTAAAAAGCATCTCATAGTAAGTAAGTGACATTTTTGTTAGACATGAAAATTATGTTGCAATGAATTGAATCTTGAGTTGGAATAAAAATTTGAGATTACTTAGAACAACAGTAAATTCTTCCACAATTTAAGGATGTTGTTTTATTAATAAAGAGAAAATAATATTTTACCAATTTGGTATGTATGTTGCAAACTCAATATGATTAAAGTTGTTCATTTTGTAAAACTTATCGAGTAAAATATTTATACAAAAAAAAAAAAATTAATCGAATATTGATAATCATATGATCTAAATGTAATTAATTTATTTTTTTTCTAAATAATTCATTTAATAGAGGTACAGAATGAACCAACAGCATCGTGCATACACTCAAAATTCAAATTGCTTGAGCAACCCTGGCTATTTGACAAATTATTTAAGAATGACTCTATTAAATTAAATTTTTAATTAATGAATTGTTTATTTAAAAAACTTATCCGTGCATAGCACGGGTTCTCCACTAGTATACTAATAAATGTGAGTGAATAGTGTTTTGTTACCACCAATTTTTTTCCCGATTTTGCCCCTCACCAATTTTATTTTTTCCATCATTTTGTTTTTTCTATTTGGCCCTTAAATATTTTTTTTTTTAATTTAGCCCCTAAACATTTTTTTTTTCCTATTTTTCTCCTAACCATTTTTTTCTCATCATTTTTTTTTTTTCATTTTGCCCCTAACCATGTTTTTTATAAATGTGAGTGAACAGTAGCCATGACCACCAACTTCTTTTTTCAATTTTGCCCCTCACTAATTTTGTTTTTTTCGTCATTTTATTTTTTTCAATTTTGACCTTAAATATTTTTTTTTTAGATTTGGCCCCTAACCATATTTTTTTACCATCAACTTTTCTTTCGATTTTGCTCCTCACCAATTTTGTTTTTCCATCATTTTATTTTTTTCGATTTGGTCCTTAAATATTTTTTTTTCGATTTGGCCCCTAACCATATTTTTTTTTTCGATTTAGCCCCTAACCATTTTTTTTCCATCATTTTTTTTTTATTTTGCCCCTAACCATGTTCATGACCACCAATTGTTTTTTCAATTTTGCCCCTCACCAATTTTGTTTTTTTCATCATTTTATTTTTTTCGATTTGACCCTTAAATATTTTTTTTTCTATTTTTCCCCTAACCATATTTTTTTCCCATCATTTTTTTTATTGTGCCCCTAACCATCTTTTTTCTGATTACCATTGTTTTTCCCAATTTTGCGCCTAACCATTTTTTTTTCCAATTATCATTTTGTTTACTTGAGTGAACAGTAAGATTTAGTGACTACCATTTTTTTTTACCGATTTTGCCCCTACTTTTGCGTGAGTGAACAGTAAATCAATGACTCTGTTTTGCCAGTCTAGAATGACTCTATTAGATTAGGTTCTTAGTTATCAAATTTTTTTTCTTTCAATTTTGCCCCTAACTAATACTTTTTCCCCATCATTTGTTGTTCTCGATTTGACCCCTAATCATTTATTTTTTTATTTTGCCCTTAAAATATTTTTTTTCTATTTTTTTTCGATTTTGCCCCTAAAATGTGAGTGAATAGTCACTCATTGACCACCAACTTTTGTTCTCATTTTGCCCCTAATCAATTGTTCTTGATCCCATCATTTTTTTTTCGATTTTTTCCCTAATCATTTTTTATTATTATTTTGCCCCTAAATATTTTTTTTTCATTTTGCCCCTATATATTTTTTTCCCGATTTGATCAGTATTAAATGTAAGTGAATAGTCACTCATGGACCACCAACTTTTATTTTCATTTTGCCACTAACAAATAGTTTTTCATAGATACATATGTGTGTGTGTGTTTGGATAAGAAATAAAATGGATGAAAACGGATAAGCTGGCATGGATCCAACATCTCATCTTATGCAATGCTTTTTTCAAGCGGTAAATTTCAACCATGGTCCCTATAGTTTTAACAAAGGTTCATGTTGGGTCTTAGAGTTTTAACTTGAATAATTAGGATGGAAAAAATGCGTGAAGTTAACATGGCCCTTTTTAGAGGAAAATTTTATTATTATGGGTCCTTTAGTCTAATAACCATTTTTTTTTTTTATTTTTTTTTTTCGATTTTGCCCCGTGCATAGCACGGGCATACTCCCACTAGTATACTAATAAATGTG
>BRYE01000013.1:2332500-2337500 GCA_030159115.1 Actinidia arguta var. hypoleuca | reverse complement strand
TTCATTGTGTCATCCGTGAGCTGATGTAGTTGTGGTAAAAATTTAGGAGAGCAATCAACAGTCAGAATTATTCATCAGTCTAAGCATTGAACTTCGGCAAATACTTGGGAGACCGACCGAGATGAGGCCACTCAAAAATCTTTCCGACGTATGAATCAGATGAAGACGATCAGGAGATAATTAAAAACAGTATGTGCGAGCTCAATAATAAAAGTTTGATTGTGTTGAGCGTACCTTTTATAATGGGAGAGTGACCTATGGAGTAATAGGCCGTGTAAGTAAATCACGGCGAGTTCCTCGGAAAGATAAGTATTATAATAGGGAAGCGACCTTTATATAGATAGAGTAATGAGTCGTGTCAGTGGATCACTGCGAGTTCATCGGAAAGATAAGTATTATAATAGGGGAGCGACCTTTATATAGATAAAGTAATGAGCTGTGTCAGTGGATCACTGCGAGTTCCTCGGAATGATAAGTATGGAAGGATATCTATCAGAGATAATTTACCAGAGAACAATCCGCAATTATAGGAGTTATGATGAAATTGGAGTCTAATGGAGATAATTCTCTTGTAGAAGTGAAATCTGATCAGGTGGAGGAATGATGGAGAAGGAGTCTTATGATAACAGATTTCTAATAGAGATGGAATAATGCTCGATCTGGAGAGATCCGTATATGTGTAGGCGAGGTGGAGGTCCGTTGTCAATAACGATTTTGACGATCAATAATTTATCGGAACCATGGCATCCGACATGCATCACTTAAAATCTTAAGAGGTGGTGTATATTTTTCCTACATGTGATATGCTAATAAATCAAAGTACCTACCCCAACTCCTTGAAACTGTACTTCGTGATTGTGAATCTAATTCGATCTTTGAAGCTGCACCTTGGTTAAGGGCATAATTGTCCAGAAAAGTACACAAATAAAATTTTGGTAAGACGGCGCATTTCGATCTCATGTCTTGGGCCTTCTGGGCCCTATCAAACATCTCAATAATTTGGGCCTGGGTTACGGCTTCTGTTGCTCGTTTGCTGCTTTCATCTTGGGCTTTAGTGGTCTCTATAGCACTACCTTGAGAACGACCCGTTGGGTACGTAATTAGCCCAATAATGATGGGCTGGGCTTCTATGATGACCACAGCAAGGCTCCGTACAATGACCAAATGAAGAAGAAGAAGAAGATGAAGAAGAGCCATTCTATACCGAGGCAACAGGGGTGAAGTCAGAAAATAATTTTAGTGAGGTCAAATTCATAAAAAAAAAAAAATTATAGAGTCAAAATTGTCTTTATAATATATTTTAAGAATAAATTATTAATTTTTATGGGATCAAAATTGTATTTATCCGTCCTTGCAGCCACAACGTTGAATCATGAACCATAACCCATACTTGACCGGCCCAATTTACAAAGTGGATATTGGGGACAAACCGGTTCCTTATTTTTCAATTCAGGGGTTTGCATAAAGCAAAAGTTATTGCTTCATTTGTACGCTAAGGTATCAAATATCAATGGTGTTATAGAGAGATGATCTACAAAGATTCTCATTTATGTTTTGTTATTTTTTTGCATGTTTTTATTTGGGAAATGTTTGCTAAGAGAAAGAAAAATGGTAAGAAAACAAATGAGAAAAAGCTTTGATAAACAATATTTCTAGTGGAAAATGTTAAAACATTGTACCTTCTATTTTTTTAATTTGGATAACATGATCTATGATTCAAACACAGTTATGAGGCGAGGATTGCTAAAGAAGTCTTTCTGTGTCTCTTTAAATGCCTGATTTCGGGATAACCATAAAGCGTTTTGCAAATTAAACAAATCACACTAAAAAAATCAATGTTTAATCACAATAAATTAACGGTGCTATCATAGCGAAATTCCTTTTTAGGTAAGTTTCGATATGCACAAAAGGCGTAACGACTTGGGTGCCACCTCAGACCCTATATAGGGCTTTTAACAATATTTACAAAATAAAAACAAAATACAACATTATTTTTTGCATTTTTCTCTCAAAAGCATAAATTATGCAAGAAAGTTCATCAGATCAATGAATCAAATAGCTACAATCAGAAGACTAGACCAACCATGTGATCACAACAATTCACACACCTTTGGTTATTAATCAACCAGAAGCTATTTTTTTTTTTTCAACTTGGACCATTAATAGGAGTTCGGCAATTAGGGCAAGTTTGGTTATTAATCAACCAAGGCCTAATACAAGAAGAATGAAAGGCATGGTTACACAATGGAAGGACTTGACACAATTCACCATCCTTGAAATCCTCCAAGCAAATTGCGCAACCGGTGCACGGACTTAAATTTCCTTCGCGGGTTTTGAATTTCACCACCGGAGGGAGAATTTTTAAGATCTTCCTGCCTTTGAATTCCTTCATAGCGCGAAATGGCCATTCGAAAATCGGGAAATTTCTCATAAACGTCACGAGGTGGGCCCCAGCTAGCTGGAGGAGAAAAAGTAGGCAGTGGACGAGCATGGCCATGCCGCAAACAATGAATATAAAGAGGAGGGCGGTGGTAATGTAGCGAGCGATGATCGTGAACCCGTCATCGAACATGTTTTTCAGAGGGTGGCGGTCATCTGTGGTGGCTAGAGGTGGTGGGGCTTGGGAAATCATGATGATGGCATGTGAAATTTCACATAATAACGTTTGGGGGACTTTTTTCCCGTGTTTGGAGATTTTGTTTCTTGTGTTGATTTTGATGAAGATTTGGAAACAAGATTGGCAGAATTGGAAATGACCCCATGGAATTTGACACAATTGCCATGAATGGAAGATGAAAAACTGTTGTAATAATTGTGAGATCTGGCTGTCAATTGTTCTAATTTTAGGATTCTGAGTTTTTGGAAACAATTCTTTATATGAATAGCAGACTTTGTCAACCGCAAATTTTGGGGATTTTTTGTTTTGTCCATGTGTTTTACTATAATAAGAAGAAAACCAGTAAGGTACATTTTTTGAGTTATTTAATGCTGTTTGTATTATTGTCTATAGATTATGAATTTCTAGATAAATGCTTGATAAGAGAAAATAATAATAATAGGAAATCAATAAAGTCTCTTGAGTTCCTTATTTACTTATATTTCAAAAAATATTTCAAAAAATAGGCTTAATGACACTAGTGACGTTCTAGGGCTCACCACTTGATCTTATTGGATGTTACATACATAATCATTTAATTTATGCAACGGTAAGTCGTGTACTTGTAGTGACCATATAAAAATAAGTCGTAGACTCATATATCGGCCGTGACGCGAACTCACACTCCTGACAAATAAGTCCACTAACCTTTGTGCTAAATGCCAAACTCACATTCCTGATTGGGTATGCTTTGTCCAATTCTGAAATGTATACGATACACCTACCAACATTTATTCTCAATGCCTAGATAATTAGCCACTAAAAAGATTCGAACTTGAGATTTAAGATTTGAAATCCCGCATCTTTCTATTTCAACCAAGTCCGGTGGTTGATTTAGTTGCATTTCAACCAGAACCAAACCATTAGAACGGTAGAATAACGCCAATTACTTCCTCTGGTTTTTTATTTTTATGTTATAAGGTGTTAACAAGAATAGTCGACTAGGTCAAGTGCTGTTTTGGGCACCTAGGTCCTATGCTCTACTTTAAAGTTTGGAATCCACCCAATCATTGGACACACAAAGAAAACAGGCCCCGCCATTTGGGCGAGAATCTCTCCACACTGGAAATTTCAGACCACCCACGTTCCAACTTCTAAGAAATTGCTCGAAACAACCACCACTCAGAGACAACAAAACAGATAATTACAAGAAAAAAAATGACTGGCTAGTGGCTAGCCCTACCAAATTGTCAACAATTATCCAACTACTTCCCCATTCCTAGCAAAAAAAAAAGTCATACACAATAGCTCCCTTCAATTATTAAGAAAATGTTTCTTGAAGCTGCGTTTGGTTACAATTAAAGTGATGAAAAATGCAAGAAACAGAAAATAAAAATAAAAATTATTCTATGTTCATTTAACATGAAAGCAGTATAAAATTTAAGAAAAATAGGCTTTTTGTACAACTCATATATGTAGGGATAGAGCCAGAAAATAATTTCAGTGAGGTCAAACTCGTAAAAATATTTTTTGTGGGGTCAAAATTATATTTATGATATATTCTAGAGGTAAATTATTAATTTTTGTGGATTCAAATTGTATTTTTAGTAAAAAATAGTATAATATTTTTTTTTCAGTAGAGTCAATTGACCTCACTTGCTCCTATGTCCCTCCGCCCATGCATATATGCATGCTAACATGGTTTTATTTTTCTGCAAAAAATACAAGAATTTTTTTTCCTTGTGAAAGTAATTTAACTATTATGTAACTTTCGACATGGTCAATGATATCCATTGTTCTACTTCAAAAATGATTAGGTTAATTTAGTAATTATGAAAAGTTTCTTACAAAAATTTTATATATAACCAAATGCATACAGGAAAATAGATTTTTATTTGACTCACTTTCTATCATAAAATTTATTCTAATCAAACATACCCTAAAAAAAATGAAGTAAAACAAAAATATAAAAATAGAATTAATTAACTTTTTCATCTTCTGTTCATTTTAAAAAAAAAAAAATCATGTATAAAACTAATTTCAGCTTTCTCGACATAAATTATATTGTTCGCCAAGATTTGATAAATATATAATGGTTCTTGCTGAAAAACAATTACAGAGGTTCTCGTATTATTATCCTGCACCAACTGAACATACTAATATCATCATCATCATCATAATAAAAGCAATTTGTATTTTATTTTTTCTTTGCATTCCCCCAGTTGAACAAGGCCAAAGAGCTCCCAGGTTCATAATCACCAGATGACACATCCAAAATAAGAATTATTTACAAATGAGATTAAAAGAAAAAATGACTCCATATTTCCAAAACCACACTATTGTGGAGGACCCATTAGCAAATATATAAAACTCAAACTAACACATGGGTGTGATTAGGAAAGCA
>BRYE01000013.1:2305000-2310000 GCA_030159115.1 Actinidia arguta var. hypoleuca | reverse complement strand
AACATTTAGACATACATATATCGATAGGATTGAAGATTGAAGATTGAAGATTGAATTACATATATGAAGTACCAATACCATGCCATTACCAACCTTGGCCGACTCATCCTTCGGAGCCGAACCACGCTGCTTCCTCGATTGACGCGAACCCAGCCCGTACTGGACCCGGCCCAAGCCCAATCCTTCCCCGCCATTGGTCGGAATCGGCCAGATCTCAGCCAAATCGTACTGCTGCGCACAGCCGTTGACCATCGTCGGCGGCGGATCCATCTCAACTCATTCCCCGATACGAATCCGAATTACCGCTTATTACGCTCATTCGGAGCTCCGAATTAGCCAAAAAGTGGCTTACAGAATAAGTAGTACGGAGTAATCGACGTGTGTATTTGAAGATGGAGAGAGAGAGAGAGAGAGATTGTAGAGAGAGAGGGCGGGGGGGCAAGAACAGCACAGCTAAAGCTGTTATGATCTCCTTCAACAGTGGAAGTTGTTGGTGCGCACTGTGCCCACTGGCGCCCCTCTCCCCCGCTCCGAGAGAGAGAGAGAGAGGAGGGTAGGACCTCGAAAGTTGAAAAGAAGTGACATCGACTGACCTCGGGAGAGATTATTCGGTGTTCCTCCATCGTTCATTCAATGATACATCTGCCCATATTAATCAAATTTTTAAAAAAATAATATTATATTTTATTATTTAAACTAATTAATCTAAGATTGGAGTATCACTGTATTTGCTCAAAAAGCACTAAATAATTTCTCCTTAGTCAGGTTTTGTCGGCGGGTCCAGAATTTGATGGTTGAGAGATTTATCCAGCTATCTGCTGAGTAGGATTGCCCTAGCTGTATACACCGTCCGATCATCATCGTTGATTGTCAACGAAAGTTTATGCTGATTTGACGGTGATGTGACAAGGGAATAGAGGTTCTCCTCAATGCGCTGGAGAAGCTCAGAATTTGAAAGTACAAATACAATGTACAAAAAAGAGTGTTTTTATTTTCTTTGATTGATATTTCAAATAGAGCCTCTGTTTTGTACCAGTTTTTTGGTTATTATTTTTTTAATTTATAAACAAAAAAATCAAAAACATATATATATATATATATTTTACTTATTTTTAGTTAAAGTAAAGCTAGAAAAGTAAAAAAAAAAAAACTTTTGGAGTAAAAAATTTGATTTTTAAGTCAGCCCATCGAGGTTGTTCCTTGGTTTTAATTTGGATCATGGACGGTAGGATTGTTTTATATTTAATTCTTAAAATTATTTTATGTCCACTTTATCAAGAGAAATGTAACTAGATATGTAATTATTGATATCCAATCAATCTAAATTTTTCATAAATAATTTACTCAACAAGACCTAAAAAATAAACGATTTTAATTATATTATTAGATCTCCGGTGGGCCCAAATCGTACAGGGCAACGCTGTATGATTACAATCTCGGGTTAGCACACTAAAACTGCAAACAAATAGCCCAATTTTATTGTGCTTAAGCTTATTTATTAAGTTTTTAACAAGTTCAAACTTAAACTCAAACTCAATAAAAAAATAATGAGTCGAGTTAACTTAAACTTGAGTCAAGCCCGAGCTGCACAGCGCGCGCACACACCTGGCTGACGTAGGGTGTGCCAGCTGCGTTTACAGTCTCATATGGGCCCACCAAAGCCTGGTTGCTTCCTTTCATTGGAAATGAGTGTGTCAATGAATGGAGCCTCAAAGAACCAATTATTTGAAGATTGACATCTCATGTGGGGAAGTTCTTTGTCTGCTAATTATAATTTTCTTGACTAAGGAAAAGCTGTGTATACTCACTATATGATTGTGAACGAGGATGATTCACATAGGCAATTTCTTGGAACACAATTATATGCGGGGAACAAATGATGAGTTCTCAGAAATTTTGGTGATATTCTATATACATGCAATGAAGAAAGAATATGTCTCAACACTATTCAATCTCAACAACTTTTAGGGGTGTGCAAATTTTTTTAATAAAAAATCACAAGCCGAGACATGTGGATTAAGGGAATAGGCGGGTCGAGTTGGGTGGGTAAAACACATTTTTGTGCAAGTCAGATTAATTTTGGATAATTTTTTTCTTAAAATGCGGAGATTTGATTCTTTTTTTCAATTTTATAACTCGGTATTCGTTCCAATGCCTTGTTTGGTTGGTGCTTTTTTTTTTATTTTTAGTCCTTTGATCATATTTTTTTACTTTTATGATTCACCTTGAATAGGGTAATTGAAAAATATTTTTAAAAAAATAGATGATATTTTGAAAAAAAATTAAATAAATCTCCCTTTTATTAGTCTTCGTTTTTTTTTTTTTCAAATATAGTCAAAAAGAAAAGACAATAAAGATAATATATTTGAAAAAAAGAAAACACGCTAAAGACTAATAAGAATGGTACGATTGATCTTTTGGATTAATCTGTCCTTAGATAAAATACTGAGTTATTAAAAAAAAGTGACAAACTAGCAAAATAAAGAAAATGACCCAAAAAATAAATTTTAAAAATCACTTAAAATCTGACAGAAGGGCCCGGCTGGCTTTGTCCGACTCCAACAAGTCCCGGATAGAAATGGGCTGGGCCGACCCAAGTCGGTCTGTTTAATAGGCCCTAATGTGTTTAATTTATAAACAAATATGAAAAACATACTAATAATCATTTACATAATGAGTTTTGCACTTTTTATTTTTTCAATTGCACTCATTTTTGTCTCTATTAGGGTGAATTTATCCAAATATTAATTTTTATTAAAATATTTTTATTACAAATAAGGATATTTGGCAAATTTTATCCTAATAAAAATAAGAAAAAAGAGCGCGATTAGAAGGAAAAAAAAGTGTAAGAATCACTAGCTTCTCATGTCATCAAATAATGAACATATTAAAATATTGCATAATTGGAACAAATTTGAACCTTCTAAATAACCAGAATCAACTAACTAGGTTAGTTCAGTTGATCACCCTCGTGCACTTCCAAATGGAAGGTCAACGCGTCAATTCTTGCCAAAAATTAGGATTTGATTATTAACTCCATATCTAGGTTTATTTCTATTGTTAGTTATTTCGATTGTAAATATTCTCCTACCGATTAACCCCAAAAAAATAGTAATCAAAATCAATTAAGGACTAGATTTCTCTTGTAATTGGAGAGAAATCAAATTCATTGTGCATGTTTGGCGGAGCTTTATAAGCTCCAACTTATATTTTTTTTATATATTGAAAGTTGTGTTAGCTTATACTTTTGCTCATGGTCCAAAAATAACTTACAAAAGTGGGAATAGTTTATTTTTTAAAGCTCTATTTTAAAGTTTTTCAACTTCTCTTTTTAATAAATAATTATAACAAAAATTCAGTTATACCAAACACCCAATAGACCTAATCCTGTTTTATTTTTTTCAAATTAATATGAAATTTCCAAATCTTAAATTTTTTTTCCTTTTCTTTTTGGTGACTTTGTACAATTGTCATCCAATCTAGTTATTAGCCAAAGAGAAAAGAAGTATATACTTATTTTTTGACAACCCATATACTTATTCACTAAGGAAAAGCATTATGACAAAATGTGCTTTTCTTATCCCACCTAGCTACTAAAATTTGTATTTGGCAACTTTGAAAACTTCACAAACAAAGTTACAAAAACATTTGTCCACATCAATGGACCCAAAATAGAAACCATAGTTATAATGCAAACAAGGAACTTAAAACATACAAATAGTTTGTGTAGCATAAGCATTGTAAAACATTTGGGTATCAGATATACACAATCAAGCGTCATATTTTTTTTATTAAAAAACTTATATCTGTTTCAATGCATCTTTAGACGTTTTTCATAAATCAAATCTCAGGATATTTAGATTTAAGGGTGAAATACACTGACCACCCTTGAGGTTTCATATTAGTACATAAAGTACTCCTGACATTTGAAAAATTATAATAACCTCCCCTGAAGTTTGCATTTAATACAAATGCCCCCCTGATATTTGAGAAATTACACTAACCACCCCTAAGATTCCTGGTTAATACACAAAGCACCCATGGGGTGGTTAGTGTATTTTAGGGGTAATTTGTGTATTAACTCAAAACCTCAGGGGTGATCAGTGTATTTTAAGAGAAATCTATTACAAATTTCAAACCTCAAGGGAGGTCAATGTAATTTTTCAAACGTAAGGGGTGCTTTGTATATTAAAGGCAAACCTCAGGAAAGGTCATTGTATTTTACCTTAGATTTAATGACATGTTTATATAGCGGAAGTGCATTAAGACAAAAAAATAAAACCCCAAAAAATAAATATAAATAAATAAAAGAAGATAAGCATTTTGGGAACACACCATGGCCTAATGTGTTTGTGAACATTAATTATAACCAGCTAAGATCTCAACTTCAAAATTTGGCATGGGGTGAATCATAAATGAAGCAATGATCTTATGAAAATGGTACTATTTTATGGTACATTTAATACAAGTCACGTGTATTTCTATTCCCAAGTTTGTTTTTTCAATACATTTTTTTTGGGGTCCTTTAAGCAATACATAGTTTTTTTAAACAAGGGTACTATTATTTCACTTGATTTATGGTAGATTAATAATATACGGTTAATACAAACAATAGATTTACACAGAATTTCTATACAGAATAACGTGATTTAATATGCACTTCTTACTTCAATTAAATAAAATATTTAATTTTTAAGATAAATTTATTACAATAATGTATTGTCACATTTTTTTAACTACGTTTTCTAAAAATTTAAGATTAGACTTTTCATTGATTCTAACAAAGTATTCATGCATTTTTATTAATTATCTCTTATTGAAGCGTAAAATCAATAAATTTAGTCACGACATTGTCTGAGAGACTGAGACAATTTATAATTAATCAAATTTTCCAGTTCGTCACGACAAGAGGAACTAAAAAAAATAAAAAATAAAATTTTTTAAAAAAACTTCATTTTTTTTTGCTCGATTGATATTTAAAAAAATAATTCAATTGTATT
>BRYE01000013.1:2262500-2265000 GCA_030159115.1 Actinidia arguta var. hypoleuca | reverse complement strand
TCCATTTTGTATAACTTGTATTTATTGCATTTCTCTGTTCTCTGACCTGGATACTGCTGTTCATTTTTATTTATTTATTTATTTTTTTGGGGTGGTGGTGGTGGAGGTGGTGGTTCATTTTTCTCCTTATATTGATGGCTGGGAATCTGTGATGCATTTCTACAGCAAGGGCTTTGTGCTGCTCCTACAAGATGTGACAATGCTGCTGTTGAGGGTATTGCTTGAAATGAGAAACGGTAATGAAATTTTACCTCCATCAGAGGTATAGATGAAGTTTCTGTTAATAATTCCTTGAAATTGGCATTCTTAGGTTTAAGAGTTACAGGTTAGTTTAAAAAGTTAGGGAAATTTAAGTTAATTTGTGCTTTAGTTAATTTAAAATATGTTTAATAAAAAATTGCGACGCCATGGCATGCAAGTACGTATGCTCTATTGTAATCCAATTGTCCAGTTCTTGGTGCTCCTATTATGTGCATCTTTGGGAGTATAACAATCCAAGAAATGTCTACGGAAGATGTATACACAGGTGCGGATTCATGATATTAATTCAATAGGGTCAAAATTATTTAATTATATATAATTATGAAATAATAATGTAATTTTTTTTAAGTGGGTCAAAATTGGGGTTAAAATTGTATTGACAATGTATTATTTTTTTCAGTGAAGTGATAGTATAATTTATTTTTGGAATGATAGTGTTATTTTTTTTTTTGAATAGGTTCAATTGACCCCACACCATTGGGAGCTGGCAAAGGAGGGGACTGGACGTGGCGATTGGAGTAGAGGAGGGGAGAGAAGGTGTCGGGGTTGGCTGAGGAGGGGTGGAGAAGTGGCGGGGAGCTGGGGAGGGAAGCGGGGAGATAAAGTGGTGGATTCACCACTGGACTTCGGCCCATGTTACGGAAACCACGACGTGGCCAGCCCGCAATCTCCTCTAGATTGGAATGATAGTGTTATTTTTTTTTTTGAATAGGTTCAATTGACCCCACACCATTGGGAGCTGGCAAAGGAGGGGACTGGACGTGGTGATTGGAGTAGAGGAGGGGAGAGAAGGTGTCGGGGTTGGCTGAGGAGGGGTGGAGAAGTGGCGGGGAGCTGGGGAGGGAAGCGGGGAGATAAAGTGGTGGATTCACCACTGGACTTCGGCCCATGTTACGGAAACCACGACGTGGCCAGCTCGCAATCTCCTCTAGATAAGATAAAAAAAAAAGCAGGTAAACAAAAATTTATTTATTTATTTATTTATTTATGTCGTGATAAAGACAAATGCATTTTACCTCGTACCCCCCTCCCTCCTATTCGATTTTTTTGGTACTGACGAGTTGCCCGACGCATAGGTAGATGTTTCCTATGCATATTTATAATTCTTATGTCTATATTTTACACATAAATAATTTTGTATTACTACGAGGAATGATATTATATTGGGAAAAAATAATGAATAAAATATTTTATTATTAAATTTTATAATTTTTTGATTTTTTTTACGAGAATAATTTGAAAATGTAAAATTTTATTTAAGTTTGGAAAAAAATTCTACATAAGATTAAAAAAATAGTTAATATATCAAGTGAAAATGATTTTTTTTATCTTTATTGAATTAAATAAATTTTTTTATATTTTCAAATTTACTTCGTCAAGAGTAAATGATAAATTACAATTTTTTTTTAAAATGATTAAAAAGTTCACTAAAAAAAAAAAGGTGATGCGTGGTAGGTCTTGCTCAAACTTCAGTTAAATTTTACTCACTTTTCTTCAAAATCTTAATTTTTAATTTTTAATTTTTATTTAATATACTTTATAGTAGTTGTATTTTGGACATGGTGGCGTATTGTATCATTATCTAATAATAAATTGCCATTAAATACAACTACGGGATATTGTATCCAAATATTCTAGAAAAACAAAACCAAAGAGCAGAACAATAGAATTGCAATCCCAAAATAATACATCATTAATCTATCAAATCGATTTTTACATATTGAGTTTTTAAAAAATGTTTCAATTGTTTTTTAAAACAAAAAAAAACATTCATTCTTTACGAAAAATCATTTTTAACAACTTAATAACATATTTTGAATATTTTCTTAAAAATTATTATCTATCAAACAAATTATCTATCAAACAAATTTTCTAAAATTACTATTTATAATTGAGTCTAAAATTTAAACCAAACAACTTTTCAAGAATTTTTGTGATCATTTTTTCATATATTCGCTTTTATTTGCTTCCTTAAGGTTGTATTTGGATGAAAAATTTGGTAAAAATAAATAAATAAATAAATAAAAAATCTAATCATTCGAGTTTATTTATCTTTTTTTTTTCCTTCCTCACTAATTTCTTATCCAAACATAACCTAATGAATTTCTTGATTTTCTCTAACCGATATTTTGCATTATAAAAGTGAAGTTGGTGACCAAGTCCACAAGTTCACACTTCCAGACACTTCAGACCACACATCAAACCTACCCACCCCTCTTAACACGTGCCACGCACCCCC
>BRYE01000013.1:2252500-2257500 GCA_030159115.1 Actinidia arguta var. hypoleuca | reverse complement strand
TCCAAAAATATAATGGCCAGTACAAATGGACTGATTAGGCACTAAAATCAAAATATAAGGTTAAAATAGGGATGTTTAAAAATACATGGACCAAAATATAAGTTAAGGAAAACTATATACCCTCTTTTGACTGATATAAGTATGCTACTAGATGGTTCCATGCAAGTGTCGTGGAAAGAAAGGTACCTGTCTTTCTTTACGTCATCCAAGTCGTCACAGAGTTGTTGGGAAAATAAAAAAGAAAAGAAAAATGGGGGTGCTGAAATTGTTTTATTATATTCTTTCAGTTGACTCGGAAGATGAGACGAAGCTGGTTTATATATTTTTTTTCTTTTAATAAATTATTAAAATTATTTTTTTAATGTGAGTTAAAATTAATTTTAAAAGCAACCCTTTAATGGATAGTTGTGTGACACCTATTCGACGTGAAGAGTTATGATTTTTCGGTTATATTACTTCATCTTTTATATGTGTACTCAATTGAGTCAGTGTCTTAAGTCAGTCATAAAAAGAGAGTTACTTCATTATTTTGATATTTTAAATCCTGCAATTTGTTCAGTCTATAATTTATAATATTTTAATTTTGATTTTTTTTTCAAAATAAATTCTTGATTTATAAATGGTAAACATCTCAAATTAATTTTCTAACAAAAGTATTGCAAACAATTTATCTTCACGTGGGAACTGCGGTTAGGAATCATTTTAATTTCATAGGTTTATTTCATTGAACGTGTAACTTTCCAAGAATGAATTGGAAAGGTAAAGAATCAGGCTTGTTTGGCCAAGTGGACATTGGCGGAGCTGGAATTTGGCTTAAAAATAAAAGATTATGTTTGGACAGAGAGAGAAGAACATCATTATGAAATATCAAGAGGAAGAAGAGGAAAAATATGTAAGATATAAACGTCAAATCATAGATACATTATTATAAATAAATAATAAATTTAAAAGTATAATAATTTTAAAAAAATATTGTTAATTTTTGATAAATAATAATAAAATTTATTAAATATCAAAAAATTAAAAAATTATAAAAAAAAGAAGAAGATGTGTTTTAATATTTATTTTTTTGTGGGTCCCACTAAAAAATGAGTCAATGGGTAAAAAATATGCCCAATTTTATATATTTTTTGTCCATTAGATCATAAACTATATGGGTCTCACACTTTTGAGAGGAAGAAAGTAATAGTTTTAGGAAGGAAAACATAATCTTGAGTGAAATCTCAATTGTTGGATTCACTCAAATGAATTTAAACCCTAGATAGCGGAAGATAAATTTAAAATTCAAAATGACTTGTGATTTATATTATAAACTATAAATTGTTCGTGTCCACAAGCACTACGAAAATAAAATACCTCTTAAGTGTACTCATTAGACTTTTATAACTTAAAAAACAGATAAAATATAAAGTGTCTGATAATAGATACATTGCTATAAAATGGAGAACAAATTAGAAAGTATAATGATTTTAAAAAAGTGTTACTAGTTTGGATAAATAATAATAAAAATTAATAAATATCAAAAAGTTAATAAATGAGGAAAAAAAAATTGTGTGTGAGGGGGTTCCAACTAAAAAAATGAGTCAATGGGTAAAACATATGTCCAACTTCATATATTTTTTGTTCATTAGATCAAAAATTATGTGGGTCTCACACATTTGAAAAGAAGGAAGTGATAGTTTTAGAAGGAAAAAAATTAACTCAGGTAAAATCTCAGCCGTTGGATTCACTCAAATGAATTTTAACCGTGAATAGCGGGAGATAGATTTGAGATTCAAAATTAGTTGTGATTTATATTAGAACTAGAAATTGCCCGTGCCCACTGGACACTACGCAAAAAAAAAAATCACTTCTTAGAAGCACTTGTTAAAGTTTTACAACATAAAAATATATATAAATGTCAGATAATAGATACATTACTATAAATGAAGAATAAATTAGATAGTGTTAATAGTTTGGGATAAATAATAAAAATTATTAAATATAAAAAAAAAAAAGAAAAATAAGATATTTTTAGTTTTTGTGTGTGTGTTTGGGTTTCACTAAAAAAAATATTCAATGGGTAAAAAGTATACCCAACCTTATATGTTTTGTTGTCCATTGAATCAAAACTTATGTGAGTCTCACACCTTTGAGAAGAAGGAAGTGAAAGTTTTAGGAGGAAAAAAATAATCTCAAATGAAATCTTAACCGTTGGATTCATTCAAATGAATTTTAACCGTAGATAGCAGGAGATATATTTGAGATTCAAAATGAGTTATAATTTATATTATAGATAGATAAATAGTTTGGAAGATTTAAAAATATATGTGTCTTATATTATAGATTTTTTGTCCGTACTATGATAAATTTATTTAGATATTCAATTTGACTCAAATATTACTATAAATTAATTTTAATAAATATTAAAAAAATAAATTAAAGAGAATGAACTTATGAAAATAACTTTCTTTTTATTTGAGGTAATTTTTTTATGTACTTTATTTTTTAAATTTTATTACCTTTAGTGAATTTTTCTATCAATTAATTAATATTTTATATTTTTTTTATTTTTCTTGATAAAAAAATATAAAACCATAAAAATTTATCTAATTTAAGAGAAATTTCACTAAAAAATAAAAATAATTATTTTTATCTCCAATTAAAATATTTTTTTTATTTTTAGACACTTATCAGCAAAATAACTAAAATAATATAAATTTTTGATTAAATAATAAAAAAATTATTAAATAAAAAAAATTTTAAAAAAATAAAAAGAAAGATGTATTTTAGTATTTTTTAGTGTGGATTCTACTAAAAAAAATGATATAATAAGTAAAACATATGCCCATCTTTAAAAAAAAATTTGTCTGTTGGATAATAACATATGTGGGTCCCACATTTATGATAAGAAAGAAGTGATATTTTTTGTCAAAAAAAAATAATTTCAAGTAAAATCTCAGCCGTTTGATTAACTCAAATGAATTTCATTCGTAGATAGCGAGAGATAGATTTAGAATTTAAAAGTAATTGTGATTTGTATTATAAATTAATATAAGGTGAGTAACAGTCCGTGGACCCAACATATACGTAAACCATGATGTGGTCCTGAATATACTCTGGATAAAAAAAAAGGTAAACAAAATTTATTTATTTATTTATTTATTTATGTTGACTTCGCAACCCCCTCCCTCATATTCGATTTTTTGGTACTAACGTATTGCATGATGCACGGGTAGATGTTTCCTATGCATATTTATAATTCTTAATTCTATATTTTATAAATAAATAATTTTCTATTCCTAGGGCAAATTTTGGGTTAAGAAGATTGTATCAAACAAAAGCCTCGATCACTTATTATTTTTTTATTTATATTTCAGCAACGGTATGTTCATAGTTTACTATTTATGAAATTCTGATAAATAGAAAAATAAAATCGTGACGTTGAAAAATCAACTATAAAATTTTACCAGCCTATTTTATTTATTAACAAATTATTATTTATTTACATACTTAACAAATTATTTTCCTACAGCAAGTACGAATACTCTATTGTAAGCCAATTGTCTAGTTCTTGGTGCTCCTAATATATGCATCTTTGGGAGTATAAGAATCTAAGAAATGCAAACGTAAGATATATGTACATGGACGAAGTCAGAATATTAATTCAATGGAGTTAAAATTATTAAATTGTATATAATTATAAAAAAAATAATGCATTTTTTTATAAATAGGTCAAATTTGTATTGATAGTGTATTGTTTTTTTCCAGTGAAATAATAGTGTAATTTTTTTTTAATAGAGTCAATTGATCCCACACCTTTGATTGTGCCTCCACCCTTGTGTATACATGTATTTTATATCGGGAATACCAGGTCGGGAAGAGCAGAGGAAGAGGGCTAGCAGGGGTGGTTAGGGAGGCGAGGTGAGAGGATGATGGGAGCTGGCAGAGGAGGGGACTGGACGTGGTGATTGGAGGAGAGGAGGGGAGGAGAGGTGGCGTGGAGCTGGGGAGGGAAGCGGGGAGATAAAGTGGTGGATCCGCCACTGGACTGCCCATGTTACGGAAACCACGACGTAGCCGGCCCGCAATATCCTCTAGATAAGACAAAAAAAAACAGGTAAACAAAATTTATTTATTTATTTATGTCGTGATAAAGACAAATGCATTTTACCTCGTAACCCCCTCCGGCCCTCCCTCCTATTCGAATTTTTTGGTACTGACGACTACCTGACGGATAGATAGATGTTTCCTAGGCATATTTATAATTCTTATATCTATATTTTATACATAAATAATTTTGTATTACTATGAGGAATGATATTATATTGGGGAAAAAAATAATAAATAAAATATTTTATTATTAAAATTTTATAATTTTATAATTTCTTTTTACGAGATGAATTTAAAAATGTAAAAATTTATTGAAGTTTTAAAAAGATTCTACATAAGATTAAAAAAAAAAGTTAATATACCAAGTGAAAATAATTTTTTTTATCTTTAATAAATTAAATAAAAAAAATTATATTTTCAGATTTACTTCGTCAAGAGTAACTATTTTTAACAACTTAAAGAACATTCAAAACATAAGAAATTTTTTCTAAAAAACATTATTCTCTTTACGAAAAATCATTCATTCTTTACGAAGTATCATTTTTAACAACTTAAAGATATATTTTGAATATTTTCTTAAAAATTATTCTCTTTTTTTATATAAATTTTCAAAACATAAGTTTTGACAACTATCAATTAAACAAATTTTCTAAAATTATTCTTTATAATTGAGTCTAAAATTTAAACCAAATAACTTTTCAAGAATTTTTGTGATCATCTTTTCATATATTCGCTTTTATTTGCTTCCTCAAGATTGTATTTGGATGAAAAATTTGATAAAAATAAAAATTAAAAATTAAAAATTAAAAGATCCACTCATTCGAGATCATTTATCTTCTTTTTTTTCTTATTAAAATTAAAAGATCCACATATTTTTGCATTATAAAAGTGAAGTTGGTGACCAAGTC
>BRYE01000013.1:2242500-2247500 GCA_030159115.1 Actinidia arguta var. hypoleuca | reverse complement strand
TTTATGGATTTACAGCATATTCCCAGTATGTGACCTCATTTGATAGAAATTTATAGTAGAATTGAGCAAATTACATTGTGATTTGAACGATTTATAATAAAAATTGGGTAAAAATATGGGGGAAATATTGATTTTATACCTTAAATGATCAAAATATAAGGTTAAAATAGAGATTTTTAAAAATACACGGACCAAAATATACGTTAAGGAAAATTATAAGGACTATTTTTCCAATATACCCTCTTTTGACTGAATTAAGTATGCTACTAGATGGTTCCATGCAAGTGGAAAGAAAGGTACCTGTCTGTCTTTACGTAATCCAAGTCGTCACAGAGTTATTGGGAAAAGAAAAAAGAAAAGAAAAATGGGGTGCTGAAATTGTTTTATTATATTCTTTCAGTTGACTAGGAAGATGAGAAGAAGCTGGTTTATCTATTTTTTCTTTTATTTTTTTAATGTGAGTTAAAATTAATTTTAAAAGCAACCCTTTAATGGATGATTGTGTCTATTCATGACACCTATTCGACGTGAAGAATTATGATTTTTCGGTTATATTACTTCATCTTTTATATGTGTACTTAATTGAGTCAGTGTCTAAGTCAGTCATAAAAATAAAGTTTTTTCATTATTTGGTTCGCCGTGCAAATAATTGTAGTATTGATATTATGCGAAAAGATTGTATCCAATAATCATGAGCACTGTAGTGAGGGTGCAAATTTATCTTAAGAAAAGTATGTATAACACATGCCTCAATTTATTTATTTTAAATCCTGCAATTTGTTCAGTCTATAATTTATAATATTTTATTTTCAAAATAAAGTCTTGATTTATAAATGGTAAACATCTCAAATTAATTTTCTAACAAAAGTATTGAAAACTATTTATCTTTCATAAAAAAAATGTGGGAATTGCGGTTAGGAATTATTTTAATTTCATAGTTTTATTTCATTGAACGTGTAACTTTCCAAGAATGAATTGGAAAGGTAAAAGAATCAGGCTTGTTTGGCCAAGTGGACATTGGCGGAGCTGGAATTTGGCTTAAAAATAAAAGATTATGTTTGGAGAGAGAGAGAGAGAAGAACATCATTATGAAATATCAAGAGGAAAATAGGTAAGATATAAACGTCAAATAATAGATATATTTTTATAAATAGATAATAAATTAAAAAGTAAAATAATTTAAAAACAAAATTTTGCTAATTTTTGATAAATAATAATAAAAATTATTAAATACCAACTTTATATATTTTTTGTCTATTGGATTATAAACTATGTGAGTCTCACACATTTAAAAAGAATGAAGTAAAAGTTTTAGGAGAAAAAATATAATCTCGGATGAAATCTCCACTTGATAGAGCCATGGCTGTGACAACCACCTCCAGCGACGTGAGGCTCATCGGAGCGTGGCCGAGCCCGTTCGTGATGAGGCCTCGGATCGCCCTCAACATCAAGGCCGTGAGCTACGAGTTCCTCCAAGAGCAACTGGGCTCCAAGAGCGAGCTTCTTCTGAAATTGAACCCAGTCCACAAGAAAATCCCGGTCCTGATCCACGGAGACAGGCCCATTTGCGAGTCCCTCGTGATCGTCCAATATATCGACGCCGTTTGGGCATCCGGTCCATCGATTCTCCCATCTGATCCGTACGATTGCGCCACGGCACGCTTCTGGCCGCTTATATTGATGATAAGGTATGATCGTTTTTATTATAAAGAATTATAAAAATGGTCCCTATAGTTTTCCTCAAAAGCCATTTTGGTATCTGTATTTTTAAATCATGCAATTTTAACCCTGAATTTTGCTGTTCTAGCCTAATCAATCCAATCGGTAATGGTCGTTAGGTTTGTGGACGGATTCCTGACATCTTTCCCCATTCACATCCAATTTCTGTTGTAAATCGCCCAAACTCTATTATAAATCAACTAACCCCACTGAAAAATGATGTCAAATGTCGGGTATCTAGTGCAAATCCATAAAAAAAATGAAGTCTCACTAATTGGACTGTTTTGGGGAGAAAAGAAAAATCCAGGGTTAAGATTGTAGGATTTGAAAATGCGGGGTTCAAATTGACAGTCAAGCAAACTATAGGGACCAATTTTAGAGTTTTTCCTTATTATTATTATTATTTTATTTTTTTCATAAAATAATAAAAAGGCGATTTTTTCTAAAAAAGGCGATTTTTTTAACCAAAAATGATTTTTTCATATTAAGTTTGCGTTTTTAATTTTTAGGAGACTAAGAATAAAAAATAATAATAATTTCAAGATGATGAGTTTATATAATTTAAATATTCGTTGGCTTCCTTAGAAAGCTTCTTAATGGGAAGGGCAAATCAAAAAATGAGGGTAGTTCTGTCATTTTTACTATTCTTCTTTACTCATGGTGTAGGCCTAACATGGCTGAATAATGTTAATGGGAAAGGCAACTCAAAAATTTATCCCAAACAAGGTTGCTTCGGTCTTACAATTTGAAAATTCAATAATCAAGGAATTCCAAGCATGGCCTTAAATTAATATATTACCAAATTAGCATCCCATCAAGAAAGCAACTGAAAATGTCTGATTTTAGTTTGCATAATAAAAATAAAAAGCAAAATGTATATATGGCCTAAGTTACAGGGACGAATTCAAAATTTCTAAATTTGAATGGTGCGTGAGCATATATGGCCTAGCAATGAGGTGCAAACTGATATAATTTGAGGTTGCGAATTCTTATGATTTCAATGTTATTTTCAAATTATTAGTGTAAGACAATAGTTTTTTTAAATTTCCGGTCGTTGCTAGGTTATATGGGACCAATTTGTAAAAAGCTCGCAAAGAAGGGAAGAATTGTGATTGAATTGAGAGACTATATAATATGTTTTTTCATTATTTGGTTCGTCGTGCAAATAATTGTAGTATTGTTATTATGCGAAAAGATTGTATCCAATGATCATGAGCACTGTAGTGAGGGTGCAAATTTATCTTAAGAAAAGTATGTAAAACACATGCCTCAATCTATTTATTTTAAATCCTGCAATTTGTTCACTCTATAATTTATAATATTTTATTTTCAAAATAAAGTTCTTGATTTATAAATGTTAAACATCTCAAATTAATTTTCTAACAAAAGTATTGCAAACAATTTATCTTTCATAAAAAAAATGTGGGAATTGCGGTTAGGAATTATTTTAATTTCATAGGTTTATTTCATTGAACGTGTAACTTTCCAAGAATGAATTGGAAAAGTAAAAGAATCAGGCTTGTTTGGCCAAGTGGACATTGGCGGAGCTGGAATTTGGCTTAAAAATAAAAGATTATGTTTGGAGAGAGAGAGAGAGAAGAACATCATTATGAAATAATAAGAGAAAAATAGGTAAGAGAAAAATATGTAAGATATAAACGTCAAATAATAGATACATTATTATAAATAGATAATAAATTAGAAAGTAAAATAATTTAAAAACAAAATTTTGCTAATTTTTGAGAAATAATAATAAAAATTATTAAATACCAACTTTATATATTTTTTGTCCATTGGATCATAAATTATGTGGGTCTTACACCTTTGAAAAGAATGAAGTAAAAATTTTAGGAGGGAAACATAATCTCGAATGAAATCTCAACTTGATAGAACCATGGCTGCGACAACCACCTCCAGCGACGTGAGGCTCATCGAAGCGTGGCCGAGCCCGTTCGTGATGAGGCCTCGGATCGCCCTCAACATCAAGGCCGTGGGCTACGAGTTCCTCCAAGAGCAACTGGGCTCCAAGAGCGAGCTTCTTCTGAAATCGAACCCGGTCCACAAGAAAATCCCGGTCCTGATCCACGGAGACAAGCCCATTTGCGAGTCCCTCGTGATCGTCCAATATAACGACGCCGTTTGGGCATCCGGCCCATCGATTCTCCCATCTGATCCGTACGATTGTGCCGCGGCACGATTCTGGGCCGCTTATATTGATGATAAGGTATGATCGTTTTTATTATAATGAATATAAAAATGGTCCCTATAGTATCCCTCAAAAGCCATTTTGGTCTGCATTTTTAAATCATGCAATTTTAACCCTGAATTTTGCTCTTCTCGTCTAATCAATCCAATCGGTAACGGTCGTTAGGTTTGTGGACGAATTCCTGACATCTTTCCCCATTCCCATCCAATTTATGCTGTAAATCGCCCGAACTCCACTATAAATCAACTACCCCACTGAAAAATGATTTCAAATGTCGGGTATCTAGTGCAAATCCATAAAAAAATGAAGTCGGTCACCAATTGGACTGTTTAGGAAAGGAAAGAAAAATCCAGGGTTAAGATTGTAGGATTTGAAAATGTGGGGTCAAAATGACAGTCAAGGAAAACTATAGGGACCAATTTTAGAGTTTTCCCTTATTATTATTATTATTTTATTTTATTCATAAAATAATAAAAAAAAGGCGATTTTTTTTTAAAAAAGGCGATTTTTTTAAACCAAAAATGATTTTTTCATATTAAGTTCGCATTTTTAATTTTTAGGAGACTAAGAATGAAAAAAAAATTAATTTCAAAACGATGAGTTTATATAATTTAAAAATATTCGTCGTCCTGCTTGGAAAACTTCTTAATGGAAGGGCAAATCAAAAAATGAGGGTAGTTCTGTCATTTTTACTATTCCTCTTTACTCATGGTGTAGGCCTAACATGGCTGAATAATGTTAATGGGAAAGGCAACTCAAAAATTTATCCAAACAAGGTTGCTTCGGTCTTACAATTTGAAAATTCAATAATCAAGGAATTCCAAGCATGGCCTTAGTATATTACCAAAGTAGCATCCCATCAAGAAAGCAACTGAAAATGCCTGATTTTAGTTTGCATAATAAAAATAAAAAGCAAAATGTATATATGGCCTAAGTTATAGGGACGAATTCAAGATTTTTAAATTTGAATGGTGCGTGAGCATATATGGCCTAGCAATGAGGTGCAAACTGCTATAATTTGGGGTTGCGAATTCTTATGATTTCAATGTTATTTTCAAATTATTAGTGTAAGACA
>BRYE01000013.1:2235000-2237500 GCA_030159115.1 Actinidia arguta var. hypoleuca | reverse complement strand
CCTACTATGACCAATCTTGATGTTATTTACTATTTTTTTTTTTAATGTTCGGGACAGTTTGAGCGTACATCAATTAATTAATTCCGATCGAACTGCTGAAATTAACAATAGGACAAACCTCCAGTGATCTTAAGTTTAGAACGTTCGACATTTATGGGTCCCACTCGATCAAAACCCTTGGGGTTCTATCCTTTTGCTACGTTTCAAGCTTTTTAATTATGCTTTCAGTTTTTTTTCATTGGCCTAGTTTGGGGTTTCCACAACAAAAACAAAGTCTATGAAAAAACATAAATAGTGTTTTTTACAATTTTTTTTTTTAAAAAAAACACTCCCTTTTTTTTCTAATATGAGTAAAATTACAAAATAGCATTTCCATTTAATAGAAGGGCAGGGGGCATGAATTATTAAATTGAATGGCAATTTTCTAACTTTGTATAATAAATACAGAAAATGAGTGTTTTTGAAGAAAAGATGAGTGTGAAATAGAATATGCACAATTAAGAAAAAAGTAATTTAATATGCACAATATCTATTTTTCGTGTGTATATATATATATATATATATATATATATATATATATATATATATATATATATATATATATATATATATATATATATATTAGGTTTCGTTCTCTTAAAAAATTAATGAAAACTTCTATACAAACTAACAAATCTTACTAAATACTAACTTTTCTTACTAGCTAATTGACGTATTAACAAATGATGAATATTTAAAATCTAAACCACGACTCTCTTTAATAATATTGTTGTTGTTGTCACATGAGTTAGTAAGAAAAAAATTATAAGAATTATTAGTTAGTATAAAATAATTACTCAAAACTTGTACATAATGGATTATTTTTATTTTGTGTTTATTCTTTAACTTATAAATGTAACATCAAACCCATGACTTTATTCCCTAGGCAACATCACCCCACTTTATTCTGTCTTACCAATATGGCATTTTTCCCCCCATTTTTTTTAGTGAATGAATATTCTAAATACAAGAAATTTAGAAGAAAAAAAAATTATCTACTTGTGTGCAAGACCTAACTTTGTCAAAAATGTAAACTTGAAAATGAATTTTAAGAAAGTGAAAATTATGACAAGTTCTTAATTCACTTGAGTTCACATGTTAATCTCGCTGTTAAAAAGGTGCTCCTTGAACTTCTTTCTATCCGTCCCAATTTATTTGTTTATCTTTCTTTTCGTTTTGAGATTTTCCTAAATATTTATTCAATTTAAAAAATCAAGTCATAAAATTTGCCAAATTTCCTAAATTGTCCGTTATAAATAATCATATATACTTCTAAAATTGAGAATATAGAAATCACTAAATTTTCATTTGATACAACAAATACATCTTCCTTAAAAACTTAAAGCTCCCTAAGAAAATAACAAATAAAAAAGGATAAAGAGAATAATTTATACTAGCAAGGTAACACAAATCTTGGTGAATCCTACATTTTGTGAGACATGGCTTCACATACACATTGAAAATATCATTTCTGCAAAAAAATCAGATTAATCGTACATTAGTAGTCATTTGATTTAAGCACATTTTTCTTCAAGAAATAAATAGTTTATTATAAAATCATACTTGTGACAAAAATGATCCAATTTATGTAGTTACCGATATATGATCAAATTAACTTTTTTGTACGAATGATCTCCTCAACAAGTTTTAGAAGATGAACACTTCACATTATCGATCTAAGTTTAGAGTGGGTCCATATTTCATAAACGGTCAAATTCAAATTATAAACTTTAGAGAAATCATGTCCAATCTAGTAATGCTAATTTAAACATTTATATACCAGAATTATCTTAATAATATATAAGTAACCGCTACTCCTACTTTTTTTGTAATTGCTTTCACCTATCTTATTTTAAAAATTATATACAACTAAATTTGCAATGTATGTAGCGGTTGCTAGTTATTCTATCAATAATCATATCGTCCTTCCATGGCTACACCCACCCACATGACTACCCTAGTCGTTTAGGTCATTTTGTAGATGATGGATATGGCATGTATCAATCAAGTGAATTTCGTTCTGATAGAAAATAAAATCAAGTCAATAAAAGAAAAGCAATTAGGGTCGGCCTTGAAACAATTCATTACTTTTTCATGGACTTATATTATAAAATTAAAATTAATCACTATAGCATTACTAACAGACCGTTGGATGTTTTGTACTATGGTAAGTGTATATGAGCCTATCAAGTTTCCTATTGTTTAGGTACAAATTATTTAAAAAATTGATATAATTTATACTTATGATATATATAGAGAGAGATCATAGAATATATCTTTGATCTTTGTGGATAATCGAAAAGTGGCATTTGTGGGTAGTAGTAAGGCGGTGTAAGGCAATTTATAATGGTAGCATTGTTTTTGTGGAATGGCAAAAGACGAGAGAATAGTGGTAGTGGAGAGACCCCAATAGGTAGAAATGGTGGAGAGAGGAAGAGAAGATAATGACATTTGTTTGAAA
>BRYE01000013.1:2205000-2207500 GCA_030159115.1 Actinidia arguta var. hypoleuca | reverse complement strand
AAAGTGATATGATAACTTGTCTAACATTATTTGATCAACCTAATTTTTTGGATGGATAATCTTTTCAGTAATCTCTTCAAGTTGAACAGTTTGATCACCAAGGTAAGCCTCAAGTGGGCCCAAAATCATCCAACTTTACAATAAAGTTTAATTTTGAACTTCAGAAAATCTAAGTCCTTAAAATAACGGTGTGCCTCAGACTAGAGGAGAGACAGAACACAAACACCCAAAGAGAAGCTAAATAACAAATCGCATCCTAAATGCTCTTCACATCTTCAATCTTATCTTCAAAAACCTTCAGCATTTTTCTCAAGCAAAAGACAGCACAAACCACACCCCTCCAAAGAATCCGCACTTTGTAACTTAATCCAAATCCTCTAAAATCGATGCAAAACAATTGCTCACAATAAGGTGGAATTAACCAAACAACAGCTGCCAAACGAAACAATTTACATCATAATGATAATGCCAAATAAGTTATTGACGCTCTCCTAAACTATTGAGGGCATAAAGAACAAGTTGGTCTCTTCTCTTTTGAACCATATCGTTGATATAATGATTCTTATGGGAACTGAACAAATTGTTATACATTTCCTTGTGCTATGTAAAAACTTGTACTTAATTCGCAAGAACGGTGTCAGATAGGGGTTATATCTAAAGAACAGGGTAATTTTAACCATCTATCCATAGCCACATTGAGGCTTATCTCACATCGAAAGTCTGAAGAACCTTCCAGTATAGTGATGTTTCTTAATTTTTAATCGAAACCATAAACCACATAAAAGTTTAATTTTTATTGAAAACAATGACTTCCTTTTTTATCAAAATCATAAACCACACAGAGGTTTATTTTTTATTGAAATCAATGACTTCCGGTTCTGCCGCCATATGCAACCAAACTCACATTGTGTTCACACCTGCGTTCAATTCTTCCAGCCAGCAAACCTAGGTTAACAATAAATGATGTATAGCTCAACCCCCTTCTCCCCCTCCCTATTCTCTCTGAGAACAGTTCAAACTCTAACATTTCAAGCAAGGCAGGACATATTAACAGAAAACAAGGACTTGGATCAAACCAAATGAACCAAAACGAAAGTTTGAACATGAGGCATCTGCAAGGACATTCTTTGTTAGGCCTATGATTTGCTTTTAATATGTCTAGGACACATTGGTTAGTTGTTCATGCATCCTTGAGATAATATTATTGTTTTACATTTGATAATCTAGTCTTTGAATTCCCAATATTCTTTAGAATTATTTTTTGAAAACCTTAATGGGATAATATGAGTTTCCGCACTGACGTCACTTGTTTACTTCAGTAAAAGAAGAGCCTAGGCTTCATATGTTATATACCCAAGTCTATTTCATTTGATGATATCCTTTAGCTGACACTCTTAATAAAAGTGTCAACGCCTTGATGCTGAAAGTTTTAGCTTACCAGATAGTGTCAACACCTGGAACTGAAATTTCAAAATTTGACGGGGTGTAGTGACTAGTTCAACCTATCTCCATGCATTTTGGGCTACAAACCATTCCTATACATGATGCTTACATGCCTCTTCATTTCACGGAATATTTAATAGTTAAAAAAAATGGTTTAGAGGACTTAAACATACGGAAAATTATCCTAAAATATATCTTGATTAAGCAACAAAATTAGCAAGTATTGAGTAACCAAACAGAAAAGAGTGAAATAACCTGAATAAAAATTAACCAAAACGCTAGTAAGGATCCGAAAGACACTTTTATAATGGATTGGTAAAGACTAGGGATCCCAAATACACCATAATGGCAAACGCTAACTCACTAATTTATCATAAAGCAAAGTTCTATAATGAATATGACTATAAAGGCAAGTTGAAAAATAACATCCCCAAACAATCTCAAACTTGTAATAATGGGCAACTTTCATGAGAGAGAGAAAGAGTAGGGTTTTTTTGCCAAACATCTCTATTACAATTTTTTTTAGTATAGAGATTCAGTATTTTTAAAGGGAATGCACAAGGCGAGACATTTTATCCGTCATGAGGCTAGGCGCAAGCCTTGAGGCGTTGAAACTTAAGCATTTAGAATTTAAATTTTTTATATTTAATAAAAGGGTGAAATACACTGACCACCCCTGAGGTTTCGTGTTAATACACAAAATACTCCTGACATTTGAGAAATTACACTGACCTCCCTTGAGATTTGCAGTTAATAAAGATGCCCCCTGATGTTTAAAAATTTACACTGACCACCCCTGAGATTTTGGGTTAATACACAAAGCACCCCTAGGGTGGTCAGTGTATATTAGGAGTGCTTTGTGTATTAATTCAAAATCTCAGGGTTGATCAGTGTATTTTATAGGAAATCTTTTATAAGTTTCAAACTTCAGGGATGGTTATTGTAATTTTTCAAACGTCAGGAGTACTTTGTGTATTAAAGACAAACTTCAGGGGAGGTCATTGTATTTCACCCTTAATAAAAATATTAAATTCCTTAGAAATTATAAGTAAGAGTT
>BRYE01000013.1:2182500-2185000 GCA_030159115.1 Actinidia arguta var. hypoleuca | reverse complement strand
AGGAGATGGAGAAATGTCAGAGTTAGGTTTAGTTGTTTGGAAAATAGGTTTCATATGAGGGTTGAAGATTTAAACTGTATTAGGGGTTTTGTTACAGTGGGTTGGTTTCTTACTAACACCCGGTTAGGTTTTTTTTTTTATAGTTATTTTATTTTTTTGAGGTTTTAAATTTTTTTTTTGTTTTGAGTGAACTCTTGTTACCGTTTCATCAAAACTATATACTTTTCCGATTCCTCTTAGCGAGAGGAGTCCGAAAATATAAAAAAATTCTCGTCAAAAAAAAAATAATAAAATAAAATATTGATTAAACTGTAAAAAATATTCACTAAAAAGAAATCAAAGCAACTAAAAAAATTTAAAAATCACTTAACCAAAACTGAGCCTAACTGGCTATTATAGGTTTGCATGTTTTGGGCATCACATTTGGGATAACCTTTTGGTTTCTCCTCAATTATACTTATTCATTTTTTTAAAATCTTTGTAAAATTTTATTTATAATAAAATATTATTTTTTCTCTTTATCAAAGAAAAAAAATCTTGAATAAAATTCATTTTTTTCCCTAACTAAGATTCCAGTTGAATACACCAAATATTTTAATAAAATTACCCAAATATCACATTAATTACTGAGAATAAGATTACTTAAAATAGAATTCTCATTTATCCTCTTTGATTGATGCCATTCAATCACGGGCTTAAATTCCAAGAAACTAAGGTAACTAATAAATGTGTAGATGTGTCATTCATTGAGTGAACTATTGTTCCAAGAGTACCAAATAATCCCGGGACTTGATTGTGCATTTAACAATCTATCTCCAAACTAATTAATTAATTATGAAGCCACCGACAACTCTTTCACAACAGAATGCATTAAATTTACTATGGTATTTTTTTGATGCCTGCAATTAATTGTTTGATTAATTTTTTTATTTCTTTTGTTTTTAGTGATTTTTTTTATAAATTTAAATAATTTTTAGATTTTTAGATTTCTCTCGTCAATAGACACTGAAAAAATATAAATTAAAAAACTCAAAATAAATATAGACCAAACAAAACCTAGTTTCAAACACAACCTGTTTATTAAATTAACTTTATTTGCGTCCGAAGATATAATTTCTTATCTAATTTAAAAAATCACTAAAGATAAATTAATTAGCTAGATTTTTTGTCTTTTAGAGAATTTTTTTAAACAAATTTAAATAAATTAAAAACTGTGGGTCTTTAATAGGATTCCAGTGTATTAAATACTTGAAAGGTGAGCTGTAGGCAGGCATTCCCATTCATGAGCCATTACTCAATATTGTTGCACATAAAGTGTAATATTCTGACTCTCCATAAACAGTTTTTAATATATATATATATATATATACTTTTTCAATCTTCACATTTTTTTTAAGCATATAATAATTCTTTGGTAATTTGCTAAAATAACTTTTTCACGAAGTGTTGATCCGTTCCTGTTGATTCTTTTTCTTAGAGAATTCCTATATACATCTCATACATGAGGTGGCAAGCTTAGGATGAATTTGGCGGTGAAAAAAAAAAAGTAATGCTACGTTTACAAATAAAAGTGTACAATATTTATACAATAAACGCGTTTTGTACACATAAATATAAAAAGGTGTCGTTCTACTAAACCTTTCGCGTTTTGCCTTTAAATGGAACAACGTTATTTTGCATTTATTTTAATGAAACGACGTCGTTTTGCGTTTATTATATAAATGTTGTATACTTTTGTATGTGAACTTAGCATTATTCGAAAAGAGTAGCCGCATGACTTGTCTTAAAGAAATGGGCTGGACCCCTACCGGCCTCGGGATCCGTTATAAAGCGAGCAAATTTCTCATGGTAACCTATTTTTAGATCAGAATATCAACCTTTGTTTTTATGTTTATATAGATAGAAAAACAAGAGAGATGAGGAGAGAGAGAGGCAGGGGAAAGAACCGAGAGATTAGAGAGAGAGACATAGGATTTATCTGATCAAAACAGCCCACACATGCACATTTATATATATTAAGAGATGAGAGAAATTATATGGCGTGATATATCAGGAAAGACCGAGTATGAGGTCATTCATAATTTAATTATTCGTTGAACTCTTTTAAATTTATCGTTGAGTCATTATTGAATTGAGTATATTCTGATTGTATTGTATATTTTCCTGATTAATTTATTTTTCAGGAAGACGTGAGAATCGAGTAGTACGAGATGAGTTGGATAAAAAATTTAAAGACTTTTGATAATTTTGTATTAAATTTATTATGAAATATTGCAAAAATAAATATTTAAAGATTAATGTAAATTTGAAAAAAATAGCACTCTGATTTGTTTATAAAAAAACACGATTATTAACCGTCCATTGTGATAGAAAGAAAAATGGGATGAATCGTTACATAAAGCGATGTTATGCTTACTATCTGTTTTGACCATTTAATTTGTTTTTATTTTTCATATCACATCAGATGATGAATCAAAATGGTAAAAATATAACATTTTTA
>BRYE01000013.1:2137500-2140000 GCA_030159115.1 Actinidia arguta var. hypoleuca | reverse complement strand
GCACGCAATCTACAGTACTCGTACCTTATTCGTTACTTGTTAGTGACACGTGGTTGTATGTCTTATCAATCCTTGTTTGAATTGTCGTTTGTGCATCAAGACGCTATTACCTTATAATTTATTCCTTGTAATTCTCTGCAGTTTATTGTGCCACATCTCTTGGGTTGGCACATCTTTGCCAACTCCATAAAGCCTGAAGAAGCTCTCCGTGTGAATCATGCTAATCCCAGGTCTAGTACAGACTTGAATGGAGCAGGTAAAGTGGGATAGTCTTCATAGTAAGGTAGAGCTTAAGGAAGAGAATGGCCTTTCAATTTTCTATGCCTTTGGGGTTATATTGACATTCATTGGTTGACTGACTCGCTCAGCTTTGTCGTGCTATATTGGCCTGTTTCTCTGTAAAAGCTTCCCAAAAATTTTGTGGGTTTCCATTGTTGTGCCTAAAGCATAATGCTTGAAGGTAAATCTCTTTCCTCAAATTGTTCTTTAATAGAAATTGTGCCCTCAGTAAGTTTGTTTTGAGTGGTTTTATATTTTTTGAGAGCAGAACGCTCGAAAAAATAAAACTTCCATTCTTTTTTAACTTGCCTTTTCCTTTGTTAGAAACTGTAAAATACATAATTACATGTGCTAGGCAAATTGAGGGATCTGCATGTTCGTCTTAACTTGGTAAGTTTACCATTATGTCAAATCTTTATGAAATCAATTCAATTTTACAAAGTGCTCACGGAACAATGCAAATTTTCATATTAACCTCACATTGTCTTGGTAATTCTTCTTTCTTGAAGAAAACATTTAAATAAGGTGCATTGATTTCAAGTAGTTTGTTCGCGAGAGTGTCATCTAAGTTTTTGCTGTATTCCTTGACACGAGCATGCCAAATGCGTCCAAAATATTATTACAGGAAACTCTAGTTAGGAGGTTTAACTCTTTTGCTCGGAAATTGGTGTCTTCAAAACTCTCATGAAATTGTGAAGGAAATTTTTAGGAAACGTTTTTGATGCATTTCAGAAACTCTAGCATAGTTTAAAGATAGTTTTTAGAAGCTCTTGGAAATTGTTGTGGAAACTACCTAGAACACAAACGTGCTCGTAATTTTCATGTATCCTCTTTTTGCACTTTCTAATTTTATATTTAAATATAATATGTACTGGTGCTATTAAGTTTCTATTGATATTGTGTAGCATTAGTATTTAAATTGATCATGAAATTTTCTAACACTCCGTATTGCTACTTGCAATGTTTTTAACTTTTTTTTTTTTTGGATAGTTGTCCTCTATTCATGTCATTTGTCCTAACTATTTCCATTTCTCATTTGGATCATATTTGATATGGAAAATCGTTAGGCTGTTGAAAACTGTCATCTAGTTTGATATTCTGTTTTGTTTCTTCTATTTGTTGGGAAGGTATTGAATTGAGTTCATTTGTTTGACGTCTTGTTGTGAAAGAATGCAATATATGGAAATTGCTTCATGTAGTCCAAAAACAATTCAATGACATAGGAAAATTAAAAAAGCTTGAGAAGTTTGTTTTGCTTTCTATGAGATTGAAGATGTTTCCGGATCTCATGAAAAAACTGACCCGACGGGTACTCGACCCATATGCAGCCTAAAGGTGCTGGTTTAAACCATTTCTCTACCCGTACAGGTTGGCAAACTTACTACCCGACTAGGAGCAGATAGGGTACTGGTTTTACAAAACCTTTGCCCAAAAACCCACCCTGCCCCGCATCAACTATTGTTTTACTATAATACCCCTACTAATCTTGGATGATGTTCATCTGCTTTGGAAGGCAATGACTATTAAAGCTAAAGAAAATTGTGTTACAGTGAGAAATGGTGCGGACATCTTATTCATTCACTTTAGCTTTAATAATCAGAACTAAAACAGAGGAGCTGGTACAAGTTGAGAATTGGCTGATCTTGGTTCTTGAAATAAAATTGATTTATTTATGCCTTGTTGGTTTGTTAACGCTTGTATAGAAACTTGGTGCATTGGGATGGAGTATTGTGGTGTTTAGGGTTATGAAGTTTTCTGGTTTATTACTACTAGTGATTTATTTATTATAAATATTTATGGTATGATTTATTATGACAATTTTGTGGTTTAGATAAAAATTATTATATGGTGATTTTCTTTTCCTTTCCATAAACTAAAGGGGGAATCAAATTTGATTTCTAATTTATTCTAAAAGTTTGGGTTTCGATATTATGAAGAAACGCTGAATGCTCACTAATATTGACCTAACTTGCTAACCTATTAGTGACATAGTACCTCTTATTAAAAAAAGATTAATGATATATAAATATAATATTGACCTAACTTACTAACCAATTAGTGACATGGTACCTCTTATTAAAAAAAGATTAATGATATATAAATATAACTTATATACAGAATTTTCATACAGAGGTGGCTCATTTATATCTACTCATTGAAAATAGAAAAGTCTATCATTGTGCTTCATAATTTCAAAAATACTCCTATTATATCACGTTTT
>BRYE01000013.1:2112500-2115000 GCA_030159115.1 Actinidia arguta var. hypoleuca | reverse complement strand
AGTTATTTCAACTTTTCAACCAAATACAGGTTATTGTGAATCATTGTATCACACTCAATTTTACGGGATGATAAGCTAGTAAGAAATGACATTGCCAAATATAATGCATATTCGAATATTGTGTTCAATTTGGCACAAGAAAATATCATTGTTATTCTTAACAAGATTTTGGCAGTCCGATGAATGAGTTATTTGTTGATGAATATAGATTTTAATTCACCAAAAAGGTTAACACTTTGTTGAATATTATTTATTTAAATTTATTTATAGCCTTTGGATGAGTGGGGTGCTTTCAGGAGACATGAAGACTTGTGATGTACTAGGGAAAAGCCACTTTAGATAAATTACATCTTACACCCTCAAAGTATAACTTTTTTTGGTCCTAAGAAAAAAGGAATAAAATTATTTCCTAATTCTCATTTCAGGACTCTTAAACTTTAGATTCTTGCAGTTTGATTCTTAAAAGATTGGGGCTTTGTGTTCATGTGGAAGTCTTTAGATTCAAAACGTAAAGAGATAATACTTTTAAAAGTGATAATTTTTACAGATCTATTTTTTTTAATTGTACTTTTTTTAAAATAAAATTATCCAAATACCCTTGTATTTATACTTTTTTAAACTACAACTTCCATTTTATTTAAATATTAATTTCTGTACAAAAATTTACTGAAAAATATAGTATTGTAGCTTTTTGTTTTGGAGAGAGAGAGAGAGAGAAGAGAGAGAAAGGGGAAGGAATCTAGGAGATGGGGTCCAATTGGAGGGCAGGGGTTGCCAGCTAACCCACCAACAGGCATCGTGCTCCATGGCCAAACCCACCTTTCTAATCCCATTAGCCAGAGAGAGAGAGAGAAAATCTTGGGGTGAAATGCCAAAACACCACCTTTCTTTCGTGTTTGGTTTGTGGTAACTTATTTATTAGTTGTTTTCGTTTTTTTAGCTTCGTTTGTCTTTTTTTTGAATTTTTTTAACGCTTTAATCAAAATTTTATATGTTTTCAAATTTTGGGCTCTCTAGATGAGAGAAATCAAAAAATTTAAATTTGGTTCAAATTTAAAAAGAAATCACTAAAGACAAATTTATTTTTCTTTAATAAGTATTTTTTAAAATTAAATTCTTTTTGTCAAAAGAAATCGAAAAACTATACAATTTGATCAGACGGTTAAAACAATTTCCTCAAAATGAAAAACCTTGAGAAACAAATCCGATGGTATTTGGTATTGCTGAATTTATATTAGAATTTCTTAATTAAAAGTAAAAGTTAAAAAAAATTCAAAATAAAACTTTCAATATTCAATTTTTATAAGTTATTTTTGGCTCACAAGAATAAGTAAAAGTTATATCAAATATTTTGACGCAACTTTCGAGACAAAAAACAGAAGTTGCAGCTTAGAAACTGTGCCAAACATGCACGAATTAGCTCAAAAATAGCTAGTGCACACTATAGCGTAGCCCCTACAAAAGCTGTCCTATTTGTCTCTGTGCACCCCTATCGTCCAATACCAAAACACCACGTTTCTTTTCTAATTCGCCTTCCCAAAGCTGCTCTATTCGTCTTTGTGCACCCCAAGTGCCTATATCTTTATCCCCCCCCAGTACTGCTCCTCTCTCTCTCTTTTGCTGCCGCACCACTCAAACGCCCCCTTCGATGTGTCTCATCCCCCCCTCCCTCTCTTTCCTCTCTCTTTCCTCACTTCTCTCTCTCTCCTACTTGCTTCCAAGTTTCTAACAGTTCCAAGCTGATAAATCCATTCATAAGCAATGGGGTCAGGGATCCTATGTAATTCGATCGTAAATATTCCCCCCCCTCCTCTCTCTCTCTCTCTCTCTCTCTCTCTCTAAGACCACATACAATACATTAGCGTTTGTACGAATGTGATTGAAATATTGAAACACGTAAATTCCAAGACATGATCGTCCCAATGTCAATGTGTATTATTGCAAATGGACGAACATGTTTCGATACAAAAAATTCCTAACGAAGCACGTAAATCTCAAAGCATTGTTTTCACACATGCATTGTATTCTATAACTCAACAGTCTTTCCTATTTCATTTTTTTTTTAAAAAAGCACCACATCTTCCTATAACCTTGATATTAAATTGTTAATTAACCTTTTGGATGAAGAACAAGGTATGTTCAGGATAAATTGATCACGGGTTCGGTTATTTTTTTTTATCTTTTCAAAAAAGATGTATTGACAGTGTATATTTACGTGTAGTAAGGTTCATATTTTTATAAGTTTCACCATATGTGAGTATATATTGTACGTATTGAAATTCTTATCTTTTAGTCGGGTTTTTTTTTTTTTACTTTTTGGATTCTTCTTTGTAGAAAAATTGAAAAGATAAAAAAAATAAAGAAGAGATACCAATTAAATCTAAATTAATCATAATTTTTTTGTGTTTAATCTAGAAGGATTGTTTAGAAAAATACATTAGGATAAACAAGGATTTTAGTGGTTATATTTTACTAACTTTTTAAAATATTTTTTCGATTC
>BRYE01000013.1:2092500-2095000 GCA_030159115.1 Actinidia arguta var. hypoleuca | reverse complement strand
AAGATTTTTTACTTATTTTGATTTTGATTTTTAGTGAATTTTTTTATTATTTAATCAAAGTTTTATATTTTTTAGGTTTCTCTTGAAAAATAATGAAGACAAAAACTCTTTTTAATTTATCGGATTTTTTTTTTAGTGAACTTTTTTTCAGATTAGGTAAAAATTTATATTTTAAGATTTTTATCATTACGAAGAACCGAAAAAAGTATTAAATTCTTATCAAAATAAGTAAAAAATTTTATTAGACGAAAAAACTCAAAAACCGAATTAACTAAAACATTTATAAAAAAAAAAAATTAGACCCAACTGGGCCCCAAACTAAACCCTCTTCTTGTGTTTGTGTTTTGACCTAGCAGAGAGTATAGACTCCATGCATGTATAGGTAGGTATATAGCATGGTCAAGAGTGTCTTTGACCAGTCAGCGTGGGATTAAAACAAAACCCAAGTTCTTCCAAATCATTTTGTCCGCACATGCACTGCACGTGGTGTCTTGTAAACTCTGCATTAACCTCACCTGGTTCCTCGACAAACCCATTCTAAAATTTTATAAATTGGTTCGATGTGGGTCCACTTAGTGTTTGTCTTTCAATGATTCGAAATTTTATCTTATAAAAATAGTTGAAGAAGATAATTTATACGAAAAACTAAATTGATCGGATATCGTAGTGGTTTAAAGGTTTATGAAAAAGATTGTAGTTTCTATTCAAATAGATATTATTTGATTGTATGAAATTTAATATCCATTTAAAAAAATTATGGTATTTTACGAGATGAATAATTCTAATCAGCAACGTAGATTCTGAGTGAACTTACATCGGCACAACTTTACAATAAAATTGAATCCCTCACCTTCAAAGAATTTTGCGCCTTCTTATCTTGGGAGTTTTCACCCTTTTTTTAAGGGGACTTTTACTTTGTAATTTGATAAACGTATTATAACTATTTGTAAAGGACAATTTTAAAATATTCACAAGTTTAATACTTTTTTTAAAATAGATAATTTTGAAAATTTCACATGAATAATTTTGCATTTTTAGACATCCTAAATAAAAAAAAAACACCCAAAATATGTTTCGTGTATGAATAAGGAATTTAGGTTAAGACTTAAAGAGTGGTTATCCAAACATGAACTGAGAGCATCTCTAATAGAATCATTAAATTTTAATGTTAGTGGATGTGTTAAAGTGCACATATGACAAAAATAAGGTCCATTTATTATGTATTAAAGGGTAATTAATTTAGTGGGTAGATAGATACTCCAATGGGCTAGTTAGAATTTCTTATATATATTTTTTAAAGTGGGATCTATTTATTGTGTGTCAAAGGATTGTTAAAAAAAATTTATAATAAAGGAAGAGTTATTCTCTTTGCCCACTCTTAAGTTGTTAAGTGAGATCACATAACAAAAATTAAAATTGATTAAAGTTAGATGTCACTTTAGCCATTCCATTAGAATACAAGTGTTAAAAAATATGTTATTTGTGAGGTCGTGGGGATAATAGAAAATCAAACGTAGACGTTAGCGGTGGTGAACATGCGAATTTCGGTGTTCGGACAATGCTTGACGGGTCTGCGAAACAGAAACAATGAGTTAATAAAGCGATAGTTCGGCGGTAACGCTCACCTAAGCTCGATCGGAAATAAAGCAATATATTTTATCTTTCCACGTTAATTGTACATGTCATTTAATGAGTAAAATTAATAAGTTTGTTAATGAGTCCATTAAAAATACTCTAAGCACAAATATATTGGTAAACAAGCACATGACCTAATTATTGAGCAATTAAAAGCTCTAAATGGGGTGGGTGAGGACTATTTGGTCGGTTAGATATAAGATGTGGTCGTCTCAACTCACGCAAAACTTACTCCCCAAACACACCCTTTTAATGATTTTTTCATATTCAGCTTCTACTTCTAGGGTTTAGTTGCTTGTCACACTCATCATCTAACATTAAAAAATTACCCTAACACAAAATTTGATCAAATTTGTTTTCTAGCAAAGAAAAATATTCTCCTGAAATCTTTTTCTTTTTATAACTCGGTATTCAATACAAGAATCATCGAATCTGGAGGACCAACTTCACTGTCAACTAGCGAGTGCCCGATTAAAGTCGAGAACTGGCCAGTATGGACTAACTCAACTCAAAAATTGATAGTAACTAGAAGATTTCAAACCTAAAATCTTGGAAGAGTGATTTGCAATATTCTCTTGAAACCTCTTGATAATACTCTCGTAATTGATAATTATTTAATACTTCAAGAACAATGCTCCTCTTTTTCATGTTGGATTCATAGTAAAATTCTAAGTATTAATTTGTTGGAAATGTAAACTTCTAGGGTTAGTTAGATAATTTTCCTTTAATTTTCTAGGGCAAAAAGAAAATATAAATAAGGAATAAAAAGAGAGTAGAAAACCCCAGTTTAAGGCCCTGGGCTAGCTATTTTGGAATTATTTTTTGAGCTTTTGACTTTAGTGAATTATTTTTACATCAAGATGTT
>BRYE01000013.1:2070000-2072500 GCA_030159115.1 Actinidia arguta var. hypoleuca | reverse complement strand
AAATAGTCGAAGCTCTAACCTGAAATGTTATTTTCTACAATTATGGAGTCTAGGACTCTAATCCAACATCAAGCACAGTGCCCCAATGCAGAAATAGTCGAAGCTCTAACCTGAAATGTTATTTTCTACAATTATAGAGGTATGAAAATTAAGTGCACTGCTCAAAAAGTAAATGTTTCTTAAAATACAAAATTAAAAAGAAATAAAAGGGAGACCTCAGGTTAGGGCGCAGGGACTGGAGGTGCATAAACATGTGGGGCTCCTGCCTGCAAACCAATTGCTTGTGCCTCTGCTACCACAGCTTTCCAAGGGACAGGCAAAGCCACAGAAGAAAATGGGATTCAGTTTGTGCATCATTTGGAACTGAACTTTGAAGGTGCTACAAGCATACATATATCAACCCAGCATCAATACAGGCCATTTTAACCCTGTCGGTGACCATCTAGAATAATGGTATAACAAATGCAGGCATTGCAAACTATTCTGGACATGCTTCCACATTGTCAGTAAATCTTATGAAATACGTGTAAGCCCCCACCCAAAAAAAAAAAAAAAGAATCATATCAACCTTATGAAGTACGCTAATTAGACTCAGTTTAGGAAGATTGGAAATAAAGATCCAATAATTAGTTTCTTTCATTCTCCCAAGAATCTTTACAACAAAACCCAGGAATTGAAGGAAAAGACAGAAAGTAGAGGCTAGTAATTACATGCAAATGAAGGGCTTAAAGAAGATTAGAGAAGACGAATGCAACAGAGTGGTTGCAAAGAAACCATTGATTCAGGAGGAGATTGAAAAAAAAGACTTAATAATTTATTTATTTTTCATCCTAATCGACGGGGAAATTGCCTCTCCGAAAAAATATGTGAGATGCAGAATTGAGTATCACTAGTATATTACAAAAAAAGAATAATGAGCAAAAACCTCAATCAATATATCTCATTACCATGCCGGATGACATTCCAAGCAACTGTTTTAGTCATTGCTGTAAAATTCCAATTCAGTTTCCCTTGAAGAGTTTTACGGTAATTTCGGCGGCAAGGATTTCTATCTATAAGTGAAAAAGCAAAACATTAACAAAGTATTGAACAAGTGCAGAACCTTGCAAAACATGTACAAACAAAACGACAATCAAATGGAACACTAGCCCATTTATAGGGACATTAAAGAAGAGAAATTACCTACAAAGGATATTACCTATAAAGCCATCAAATAGGGACGTTACCTACAAAGCCAGGAGGAGGCGTAATTAAAGAAGAGAAAAATGAAGATAAACTCTAAATCCATAACTCAGAAGGAACACTAAAGCATGCCAATGTGACAACACAGATGGAAAGAAGGCCAATGTGAAGGAAAGAACACCTGAGTAGCTAGAAACTAACTTTCATCTTCCCCCTTAACATGAGTATAATTGATTGTTCAATTCTACACCTTCAATATAAACATTGTACAATAACCATATCATAGAAGCAAAATAATCTTACAAGCATGAGAATGAACGAAAGAGCATCAATAATTGAGGAAATACATTATCTATTGAAAGGAAGTTGACCAAGACCTATGGCAAAAAATGAAAAACTAGAAGGAAAAGAAGCACCCATGGAGGGAGCTCTTAGGCAGCAAGATGTAAAATAAATAAATTGAATCGAGGCACAAGAGGGAATAAAGTTTACAAGGAAAGTTCGTTTGTCAGCCCTACAATATGCAGTCCAGTGGAAAGGAGAATGACGTGATCGCATACCATATCATGCTGTTCAATTACATCCAAGCAAGTTGCAAACCTGATTCCCGGGCATACATAAAACTTCATGAAATAAGGCCAGACTGACACACCCATATGGAAATAGATATTTTACAATTTTCATCAGATTCAAGATAAAAAAAAAAAAGGGGATAAAACCAGCTTAGACTGAATAGATGACTGTCACTAAGTTAACTAAATGTTATATGTAAATGATGTCAAGATATATTTTCTATTATATCAATGTTCTTTTAGGAATTCACCCCTTTCAAATACTCAAGAAAGATCATTTAACATGATATTAAAAAAATTAATCGATAGTAAATGTCATGAAATATTAGAACAAAACAAAAAAATGGATTTAAAAAACACTCAACAACTGTTGCAAATAGATAAAAAGGATTTAAAAATGGATAATGAAAAAATCCCGCCATCTCAATGCCATCTTAATGAGAGGGGGCTAAGGCAAGATGAGAAAAAACTAAGCAAGAATAAACATTTATATCCTAGGGTAAAGCATATACCAAATATCCAGACTGCTGCTGCCTATCTCCACAACCCACCAGATCGATCTATGACCTAGTACTGAAGAAAAAGTTGTTACAAGTTTCTGGTTTACCCTTTGACATGTAATCTTTCCAAATTCGGATTTTTGCATCACCTGTATCATACGTGTGTGGCCTAGCATAGATTCAGTTATACACAAGAAGTTTCAGAAACAATGATCTTAAACACCATGAAATTATAAAATAGACGTG
>BRYE01000013.1:2050000-2055000 GCA_030159115.1 Actinidia arguta var. hypoleuca | reverse complement strand
ATCACAACTAATTATAATATTTTTATATATGTTAAACACGATGGATATTATAAATTTTGCTTCAATTAAAAATAATTTATATATAACATAAATCAAAATCGTTGAACATGATCGAGTCATTTTACTTGGTGCGTATTCATATGTAAACGTGTAACGTGTTTTTTGAGTTGCAATTACAAGTCGTTAACACCTTTCTCACCACCCAATCACAATGTCTCACATGATCACGGCTCTTCATTTGAACAAATGGCTGACACGTGGTTGTTTGCCATTTGCGGAATTGATGCCTCGAATTAAACAGTTGTTCCTAAGGAGTTGCTCATTGCACCGACACGTGGCTCGCATTCCTATACCTTTCGCACCCCACCCCACCCCCCGACAAAAAAAAAATCAATTATTTGCAGTGGAATAAATTAAATTATTTTATATTATTTCTCTTTTTTGTAATATTTTTTATAATTTTTCATGATTAATAAAATGAAAAAGTAAAAAATAATAATTTTTTTTTTAATATTTATCATTACTTACCGTTAGGCCTTAACATTTATTGAGATTTTTTAGGCGTTTTAGTTCTCAAGTTTTTCCAGTTTTTAGTGATTTTTTTATTTCTTAAAAAAATAGATCAAAAAAATATATTTTTTTTGTTTAAAATTAGAAAAATGATCCGCTACATACAAAAGAAATAGCTAATTTATTAAGCGAAATTGTTTATTTTTTGTCTTTAATGAATTTTTTTTTCTCGTCAACAGAAATTGAAAAGTATAAAATCTGGCTCAAACTATAAAAAATTCAAAAACTCAAAACAACTAAAAATTATAAAATAAACTAATCCAAACAGGGAATTAGTGAGAGCCTGGTCTAAACTTCTCATTTTTCTTGACAAGAAAGTAACTCACATGAGTTGTGGATTATATAGAGAAGCATCATTTGAAAAATGGTAAAATCAAATTAAAGAGACCAATTAGGCTCTGTTTGGGATAACTTAATTAGCTTAAAAGTCATTTTTACTAATTGGGTGTCGAGTTTTTCCTCTTTTAGTTATTTTTTTTACTGCTTAATCAAAGTTTTACACTTTTATAGGGCTCTTGACGAGTAAAATATGAAAAATATAATTTTTTTAATTAAAAAAATTTATTAAAAATAAAAAAAATATTTTACTTAACAAATAAAGTACTTTTTATTACTTATTTTCTTAAAATTTAATTAAGATATTTATATTTTTAATTTCTCTTATCAAAAATAATTAAAAAAATATAAAATTCTTATTATGCGGTGACTAAAAAATTTAAAAACAAAACAAAAATCAAAACAGTCAAATCTTCTGTTGCCAGCCAAACTGGGTCATAGAACTACTGTTTGGCAATTGGTAGAAAATTAGACTGATTTGGATAATACTTGCTCTCTTTATCAGATTACGAGGAATAGATTAGATAGCTCCATCATAAAATCAGAAACAGGATATGTTAAACCAATCAAGCATTAACACTCAAAAAAACTTGAACACCCATTGGACGTTTCTGTACACAGTGAAGGTTACTTTTTCTGGTTAAGCGAAGGGTAAATTTGGAATTTGCAAGTCATTATTGAACAGAGGTCGCCTGATATTACAAATTTACAAACAAGGATCCCATCAATAGTCATGGTCAATAATACTTGTCTTGTATGATTGGTTTATATCAGTTAGGTTGAGTTGGGGATAAATTGTTCTTCTAAGTAGATTTTATTTTAAAAAATATTTTTTATGATTTTTTAGTTCGTTTTCATAAAATAAATTTTTAAAAAAAACATTTTTTTACTAATTATCCAAAAAAAATATGTATTACTTTTGGGTCAAATTTATCCCAAATGCAGTGTTACCTTGTCATATCCCTATTTTAGCCAATTTCTTTTTATTTTTTTAAAAAGAAAATGGGATTTTTGAGTTTTTTGTTTCTTGATTTTTTTATTTATTTTTATTTTTAATGAATTATTTTCGCTGTTCAATCAAAATTTTATACTTTTTTATTCTTCTTTTTACGAGAAAGTCCAAAAATATAAAAAAAAATATCTAATTCGAAAAAAGGTTTACTAGAGACCGAAAAAAACTATTTTAAAAGGGTCTTTTAGTATATATTTTTTAATTTTATTTTTAGTATTTTTTTTTTGAATTATATGATTTTTTATATTTTCAGACTCCTATCATTAAGAGTAATAAAAAAAATATAAAATTTTGATTAAATAATAAAAATTTTCAACAAAAATGCTAAACTTCCCTGACTATTAAAGTATTTTTTTTTAAATAATTGGTTCCTTTAGACTAAAGAGTCCGATTTTTTTAAGAAAATAGAAGGAAATTGATCAAAACCTAACAGGTCTACTATTATAAGAAATTGGATAAAACAATTGTTCCGTACAATTATTTTAGAAAGAAAAGGGTGAATTTCACCAATAGTTCCTGTATTTTTTACGACAATTTCATTTTGATTTTTGCAGTTTTAATTTTAACAATTACAACTCTAAAGTTTTAATTTAGTTTTAATATAGTCCCACTGTCACGAATGATTAAGAATTTGAACGGTAAATGAGCGCATGAAGCTCATCTGACCCATTTTTATTTATGGTAATTTTACTACCCTAATTCTTGTTCTTTGGCCAAAAAGTTTCACTTTCATCCCTTAAAACGGCCTCGTGATTTTTTCACATGCTTCGCCGATAGAAAATTAAAATTTGAAAGGTTCAAATTGTACAAATTAAAACTTTAAGAACCAAAGTGGAACTTTAATAAAATTACGGGGACCAGTGGAGAGATTTATCCAAATATAAATGTCTCTTTATCGAATAAAGGGACAACAGGTATGCAGGGTTATGATTATCCTCATGGTAATAGCCCCGTAGGCAAATAAAGTTTAAAGCCTACCCTATCTTAGACCTATAGATATTATTGTTTGTAACTTTGTATATTAGGTCGGATAGTTTTCTATCTTAAAAAATCTTAATTCTTTGGGGTGTGTTTGGGTAGGTTTATTTGGAATGAGTTTTTTATAAGTGTATAAAAAAATTATTATTTTTATTTTATTTTATCTCAAAAATAAAAATATAATTTTAATTTTTTTTTCTTACTCCAAACGGTGCCTTACTATATAATAATAGTGGAAGTGTGATTGAGAATCTATCTCGTATGAAAATCTTATCGGTTGTATTTGGATTAGGATAAGTCTATAGTCACCGTAACCATTTTGGTGCAAAAAAATAAAACGACGTTGTTTTAATTTTTTTAATAAACGTGATTTTTAATTGAAAGACGTCATTTTGTATTTTTTTTTAACTGTAGACTTATCCTTTGAATTAAGAATTTAAGAAGAAAAATAAAATAAAAATATACAAAATTAAATGATCTAATCGTTCTAGGTTGTTTGGCGCACCGCTCGGAACGCACATTTGGATTTAAAAAGTCATTCAGTCGTAATTATTACCGTTTGATGAATTAAGTCAAATGAACTTTTCAAATAAGTCACCCATTAAGAAGTCCATCTGCCAAAAGCCACGTCGTGTTGTGGCTTTCAGAATTGCTTCTCACGAAGTCGTGAGGCGTTTAATAAAAAAATTAGGAATTCTTGCAATTTGTTTGCCATTACAGGATTATTATTCTGTAATATTTTCTCTATCGTTCCAAAAGTTCACAATTATTATACTCACTCTCTCTTAATTTATTTACGCTATTTTTTGATAATTTAAAAAATTATTTATAATTTATAATTTATATTATTTTTGATGATTTGAAAATTTTGTATACAAGAATTAGCCCTTTCGTTTCAATTTGTTTTGTCCATTTTTACTATTTGAAATATATAAAAAAATGTTTATATTTTTAAACTTTTAGTTTTTGATGGTTTTGAAAATTCTATATGAAATAAGTAACTGAGATATTTTAATTGGTATAAAAACAACTCAAAAAATTATTCATAAAATATATATTTTTTTTATCAAATAAAAGGTCGTGAATGCTAAAAAAATGACAAATAAATTATGACGAATGGAATAATTGAGATCTTTTGAATGTTGAAAAACATCGTAAAAAATTATTTACGAAATTAGATTATTTATTAACCCAATTAAAGGGCAAAAATATCAAAGAAATTATAAACAAATTGAGACGAATAAGATAGAAAAAAAAAGTTATTAAAAAAATGATGTGGCTTGAGATTTTGACATTTGACCGCATTAATTGAATAACTCCAAATTAGAGCCAAAAAGATTTTAATAATTTAAAAAAATGTGAAAATCAAAAATCACTTTCAAAGGCACGCAACTAAAAAATATAATTATATGAAGAAGTCCTTGTTTTATAGAAAAATTACGCCAAACACCTTCTAAAATGTCAGATCCTTTAATTTTTTTTCTTCCTTAGCCAAATTCGCTATCAAGCATAATTTTAGGAAAGCCCTACCTCCATTGTTTTCTTCTGCCTAAAAATTATTGTCCCCTACCATTTTTTTTGGTCAAAGCATACACATAATTTAAGTTGTCGAATTATCTAATTTTACTCATTTATGCAAAAATAATCATACAATTTCTGAATTTCAATTCCCCCCCCCCCCCCCCCCAAAAAAAAAATAAAAATAAAAAATGGCATGGATTAGTGGGATTTGGCCACTCATCACAAAAAAACAGTCCGGTCACTCGTCAAAATTTATTTTAATCAAAATCCGATTAAACTCAATCAAAATTGCGATTGAACCGGTAACCCATCAATTGAATCAGTCATTGGACTGTCCATTTCACTGTTTTATAAAAAAATTATGTTTTAATTTTAAATTTTAGATTTTAAATATAAAAATTAGTGTATAAAAATAATATATATTTTATTACTATTAATAAATAAATTAATGACATAATTATGATATCACGAGTCAATAGCAATTAATTTGACGATTAAATCAATGATCCGTAACCTAATTTCTTTTCCTATTAACTTAACGTTCCGATTTTCAAAACATCGCTTTCCTCTCCTATTTTAATAT
>BRYE01000013.1:2035000-2042500 GCA_030159115.1 Actinidia arguta var. hypoleuca | reverse complement strand
TGTGTTTTAATAAACTCTTAAAACACTAGTTTTTTCTTAATTTGTTTTCCTCGCTCTTCAAATATCAAAATAATACCTTTTATTTAATCTTTACCATTTAAAAATACTGCGTATTCAAAGACAAAATAGACAAAAGTATAAAATAATAAATTTTGAAGAGTCGATTAAAGTACACTACAAAAATATAATATATAAACTCAAATCCCAAACCTCTTACTGCAAACTTTGCTTTATCCCAATCTTTGTTTATAATTTCATTTGATATTTGCCTATTTGGATGTCATGAAAAGTAGAATTTCTCATTATTCACATTCATTATGTTTTGCCATCTTATGCTTTTAAGATCTTGCTAGATTTGTTTTGTGGATACTTATATCTCTAAGCAACCATTATGAATAACTAATTATAAATCCAACATTTTAAAGTGGGAAAAAAGAAGAAAGTTGTCAAAAGATGACAATTAATCTAATTCTTAAGATGTGATTTGCCAAACAATGACATGAACATGTGGGGATTTGATAGGCCATTTATTGACTTTTAGGAAACAACATGATTGTACAACAAAATTTGTTTGTTTATGGTGGTTATTTAGAATGATTAAGAAGGTGTCATTTTGTGATGATAATGCTACATGTTACATGTCGTGGCTTGTGTTGGTTGAACGTAATTAAATTTTTTACAAAAAAATTAAATATTTTTAAAATTTTTATTAGCGTGAATCTTGTGTATTTGGTACAATTCGTTTATTGTTACGATGATTGAAATATGACAATCGTCGACCTAGCTTGTGAATATGTAGAATTTTGACATAATAAATATAATCTAGCGAGACATATTTAAGGAAAAAGAAAAAAAATGTTTAAAATATATTTTTTTTTTTTGGTTTTTCTAGTCACGATAAATTGAAAAATTAAAATTAAAAAGTCTAAAAACTTGGGGGGATAGGGATGATGAATAAAAAAATCAAAATCAATGCAAAAAAAAATCAAAATATTTAATTTAATTAAAATTGAAAATCAAAGGCCACACTACAAGCAATAGTGAAGCAAGATCTCAAGTTAGGTGTATGATGAGTTGGTTTTAGGTCCACTTGCCACATGCATGGTGCTTTCAAATACTCCACCACTCACCATTATGTTAGGTCAGTGGCACATGGCTACTACTTTCTCACATGGCTAACTTGTGGGTTCCAAAAATTATAGTTTTAATTAGTTGCTTGTACTTTTAGTTTTTAACAGTTTTGTTAATCACAACTCATTTTATATGAATATTTATATATTTTTTAATGTATTTTTATAAATATTTATATATTTTTTATATTTTTTTTTATAATTCGGTATCCGTCACCAATGACCAATTAATCCGAATGGACCAATCCTATTATCCATCAACGGAGGGACCAATTAAAATCTAGTAGAGCCCTGTATGGACTCACCATAATAATTGCTTAATACATTTTTTATACTTATCAATACTATTTTACTTATTAGCGATTGCCCATTAGATAGTGGTCAGTATTTTTTATTTTATAAAATAGATTTAAACTATTGTTATTGTATGTATAGATAATTAAAAAAATTAAATTCATTTGGATCCACATAAACCTCTCTCTCCGTTCTTTGATCATGGGGAAAATTATTCATTTTAGAAAAAATTGAAATGATACTCAACAGAGTTTAGTAAAAACAAATTCATGACAAAGCCCTAAGAAAAATATGTATTAAATGCATTAAAAAATGGCAAAATCCAATTTACTCCCTATAGATTACGTCATGGGATGTTACACTACACTCTGTTCATCTACAATATTAATAAAAGTGTATAAAGATATTCATAAAAGTGTGCTAACTAATTTTTATTGGGCGGTGGTTAGTAAAATCAATAATAATGTTGCGATGACCGAATTTATTCATCACTTTTAAAAATGAGATCGCTATAACACGTGGTATTAAATTTATTCATCACTTTTGATTGTTGAAGAACTAACTTTACGTTCAAAGAGTTGCTATTTCAAGTTTCATTTGAGCCACTAAAGAGTTGTTCAGGTCGTTAATTTTAATATATCCAAATTAATGTCTTTTGAACTCAATTGAACGTGAGAATACCGAGTTATCAAAAAATTCAGTTACTACCAGACATGCATAATAGACTTTACTGTATCAACTTGACAAATATTAAATTTTCAAACTTAATAATTACATTTAAATAGCGAGGTTCACGGCATTCACGGACCCTCACACAAACTGTTTTTGGTTTAAATTTTCATAGGAAAAAATTAAAAATTAAAAAAATTATACTTATCTTTTTTTTTCTCAAATCTCTCCTAGGTCCTGTCTGGGGTAGCTAAAAAACTTACTTAAAAAAATTACTAGTTGATTTTTTGGGTGAACGTAGCTCAATAAAAAAAATTAAATTAAAATAAAAAAACTTATCCCAAAGAGAACAAAAAAAAACTTGGCCAAAATATACAAAAATCAAGAATAAAACTTAGCCAAACGGGACCTAAATCACAAATGCAACCTATAATATCACATCAAAGTACCAACAGTACGAATGTTTGCATTATTGGTCTCAATTTTGACTTCCTCCCCCTCTATATAATCCTCTCCTTCCCCCCACTCTCTCTCCTCATCCCAAACCCCCCCACCCCTCTCTCTCTCTCTCCCGCCCTCTACTATGGAGCAAAACCCATCTAAACGCCAGAGAGAAGAAACCCAAACCATTGAAGACCCAAAACGCCAAAAATCATACACCCACATACTCTCTCTTCTCGAAGACGATGATGAAGACGAAGACCCCAATCAAGACTTCACCTCAATCCTCACCACCCTCCAACGAGAACTCTCCTGCGACCCTTTACCCAGATCCAATTCCGACTCGACCGATAATTCGGATCCGACCCGGAAGTGGGAGGAAGGGGAGGATGAGAGAGAGAGGTTCATGAGGCACCTACTTGAAGCGTCCGATGACGAGCTTGGGATACCCAATCGAACGGTCGATGGAGATTGTGAGGAGGGAATCAACGGTGGGGACGAGGTCTCGGCGTGCGATGGGTTGTGGGAGTTGGATGATGACGTGGCGAACTATCATTCGTTGTTTCAGTCTGAGCTTTTGATGTAGGGGGGGTTGGGGTTAGAACGTCAAAGAGGAAAATATTGGGGGCTGAGAAGAAAAAGCGAAAGAAACTTTTTGGGGTTTCATTTTGGTCCTTTCCACTTTTGTAAATTATGAAATGCCACCATTATTAGCTTTTTTTTTTAGATGGGCCAAATATTAGCTCTGAAGTGAAAATATTATGCATAACAAAAAGGTTAAATCGCAATTTTATCTTTGATGGTTGATTAAATGACGTTTTATAGGAGTACAATTATACTCACCAACCTGACAAGTTGGGTTAACCACTTATCATCTGTTAGTGAAAAAGTGAGAGAATATATTAAAATAGTAGAATAGATTTTATTTAAAGCATGTCAGTCACGTTTTTCACTTGAGTGGTGCATGAACATAATTATACTGAGATTTATATAATAATATTTAAATTTTTACTTTATCTAAGGATGTTTTTGGATAAAGAGTTTAAGGGACAATTTATCGATAAAAAAATAATAAAACCTTAAATTTAAGCCATTCAAACTTGTGGAAAGCAAAAAAAAGAAAGATAAAGTAGAAAAAGTAATTGGATAGAAGACTATAGGAAAATTTGGGTGTTTTTCTTCTTTTCTTTTTTTTTTTTTTTTTGGGGGGGGATATGAGAGAAAATAATTTATTTATTTGGATTAAGAAGAAAGAAGAAATAAAATAATGAAAAAACTTAAATAAACAAGAAAAAAGAATAAAAATGAAATGAATAGAAAAATGTGAACATAAAATCTCAAAATGAAATCCCTTTTGGGAGATTTTTTTAGCTCCGTTTGATTAATTTTATATTTTTTCGATTACTCTTAACGAGAGAAGTTTAAAAATATATAATTTTTTTTAATAGTATCTCACTAGAAATCTCTATTAAATAGTTTGTTTCGTCTTTGGTGAACTTAATTTGGGATTATTATTTTTTTAATTAAATAATTTTTTTATATTTTCAGATTCCTCTCTTGAAGAAGAACCGAATAGGTATAAAATTTTGACCAAATAATAAAAAAAGTTTATTAAAAAATTAAAAAAAAAAACAACTAAAAATACCATTACCCCAAATTGGAAAACTTATCTTGTTTTCTTTCCAAAAATAGAAACCAAACAAACTGAAGATGAAAATTACTCTTGTCGTGCTTTTCTTAGGTTTCAAACAATAAAGACCAAGGCACTGGATAACTTCTACTTCCACAGTACTTCGTTCTAAAATGCGCCAGGGGTATCTTGCAGCTCTGCCACTCGCCACTGGTAGGATGATTGGGTAGATGGGATCGTGTACGACAAGATTGTCTAGATCGCAGGTGGGACCGCAAACAAATTTTATAATTTGAATATAAGCTTTTTAATTTTTAATAAAATGCCCATTAAAATAAATTTATTTACAAAAATATCTTTATAACATCATTTTTTTTATGGCGTTTTATGTTTGTATTTTTTTTTTCTTCCACCCGTGATGTGTTGAAAAATTAAAATATAATAAAAAATAAAAAATATTTTAATAAATAAGGTACAATTTCACAAGTAATATATATTATATTAAATGATCAAAATTTATACATTTTTTAGATTGAAAAAAAATAAAATGATTCGGGAACACATTATTTAGCAAGGTCAAAATAGTAATTGACACCAGCCACATATCTCAATGAAATTTCAACTAAAATAGTAAGTTATTTTTTATTCTTCAAATTTGTCTTCTTCTAACAAAGCATAAAATTAAGAATTAATTAAATAGAAGTATTGATTTGGAGGTTTCTATGTGATACATACCACCAACCAGAAACTGTTTGGTTTAGATTATTTTTATTGGTTAATAGACAAAATTAGCCTTATTAATTAGGTTTATATATATTGATGAAAAGATATGCTTATTGATTGCATCCGTCCATTAATAAAATAATTATGCATATACACTTTCCACGTACGATTTACATTGCTTTTGAATTCCAATCAAACATATAGGATTTACGATTATCAAAGTAACTTTTATAACAAATTTATCACAAAAATCAAGAAGAACCATATCAATCGGAACAATAACAAACCTATGATAAATTTGTCACAAATTCTTGAATAAAATTAATTTTATATTGCCATCACATCTTATGAAAAAATTATCACAACAATACAAAAAAAAAAGGATTTACGATGGTCAAAAATCCCCATATCACCGAAAAAGCAGATTACCTATTTTAATGAGCAAATTGGATGTCTGAGAAAGTTTTAGAACTCAATTAAGTAGGAGGGGTTAGGGTTTTTAGAGTTGTTACTTTACGATATGAGCACCCAAAAACGAAAACCTTATAACCGTGAGTGTTTAATCTAGGGCTACTACAAGAATGGAGTGAGTTAAACTCACCTTTTTTTTGCCATGACCCGTGAAGTTCGAAAACTTTAACAACGAGATCCTTGATTTGTATAAGCTCGTAATTTTTGATACCGTTACTAGATTAAAAGGCAAATGTAGTGTCAGGCATTGATTAAGATTTAAAATACTTGTATATTTATAAAAAGTTAAACAAACAATGAATATATATATATATATATATATATATTATGCTTTGTTATTCAATGCCAATGAAGTATTTGTTACCAAATCCAATTAAAAAACACCCTTTAATCCAAACAAGGAGATAGTGGACAGGGTATATTTGGATCAAATATTTAAAGAATTATTTGTGAATAAAAATAAATAAATTTAAACAGTTTGATTCATTGAATTTTTCATCTACCAAACTCATAATGGAAACACAACATTTGAGTGAGACAAATGTGTGGAAGATATAATAAAGTGCATAGGACCTACAGTACTTAATAATTTCTACCCTTTGGCGTGTGAGATGGTTCATTCTAAAATGCGCCGGCCTTTTCCTGCACCGGGGATCGTGTACAACAAGATTGCAGGTGGGACCGCACAGGAAACGGTGAGGTGGGACCGTGATAATGACATGCTGACTCAGCAATGCGTTGTCTGCCATGTTCACACATTTCATGTGGCATACATATGGAGAAAAAATTTGGATTACATGGTTACGTGTTACATGATACTATAAACCAATGGCATTATGCCATGTGTATATGAAGTATACACGTGGCATGTTATCATAGGTAATAGGATGCCTTGTAGTTCATGTTTGACACAGTTTATAAGCTGTAATTTTTTATAAAAAAAAATTATGTTAAGAGTGTTTGACACATCTTATAAAATCTAAAAAATAGTTAATTTTTAAAAAATTTATTTTGACACTTTTTAATTTATAATTTTAAATAAGTAATTCTAACATAAGTTCAGTTATATCAAATATCCTCGTAGTAAGTAATTACATTAAAATAGTGGGTGCACATACCTACATAATAATTTTTTATAATTAATTAGTGATATCACTCAAGAATAATGATTTAATATTATATTTATTTTTTTCTTGTACACATAGGCAATATATGACAAGTGCAATAATCTTCAAGCTATCACCAAGTTATTGAAAATATAGTCTTCTGCTTTAAACGAGACATATTATTTTAATTAAATTTTTATATTTAAACTAATAAGAAGGTGGGTAATATTTATCAAATTGTGAATGAGTAAACATATTGCACTTTTAAATTTTTTGGTATCTTGAGAAGTGTCTAACAAATGTAACCATCTCACTTATAATTCTTGAAATATTAATAACAACCCTTAATTTTAAAATTATTATCAAGATTTTTTCTTTCTTCAACGTCTATCTATTGATTATTGACTTGAACAAGATTAAATTTCACAATAAAGTTGGTAGATTGTGGGCCTAGATCATTGTCTTAGACACAAGTTAGTCATCTTAGTATTTTTCTTTATCCGTCCCATTATATTTCTCCATTTTGAAGAATTCAACACATTAAAAAAGTCAATAATCGCAGACTTTAAAAGTTTCATTTTTCTCAAATTATCTTTAACAATTTAAAATTACCTAAAAGTAAAAAGCGAATATATCATATTAATTCAAAAGTGGAGACAAAAAAAAAATAAGTTAACAATATTTTGATAGTTAATTTTTCAAAATGGACAAAAAATATGTTTGCTTCCATCACTTTTATTTTTATTTTGCGTGTACCTTCCATTCTAATCCTAATGCTAATGGATGTGGATATTTATCAAAACTTCTAAATTACTAAAAATTAATTTTTAAAAGAAATTCAAAAACATCAAAACAATAGCTTCTCAGAATCAGTTTCTAAACAACTTTAGAATTTTTTTTCACAATATCAAATACGAAAACAAAAACCGTACCAAATAAGTGACACAAATTTTAGAATGCCATAATCTAAAATCTATTACTATTATTTTTTTTTAACAAACACCCGTACGAATCTACCAAGAAGCCGCATCAAACA
>BRYE01000013.1:2007500-2012500 GCA_030159115.1 Actinidia arguta var. hypoleuca | reverse complement strand
AAGTTCCAAACATTGCTTGTTTATCCTTTAGAGCCCATTGTATCCAGGACTTTCCATCATTTCCCATAATAACGACGACATAAATGCAACACAGCATTGTGGAAGTGATATAATTTTATAAGACTTAGTGTGTGATTTGATGCAACACGTGGATAAAAATGACCTGCATGGGTGACATTAGGTCATGAACCATAATAATTACGTAAATTCCCAAGCCAAGAAGCAATGAAGCGCAAAAATAAATGATAAAAATGCCTTCAAAGTAATCACAGAGTGCTCTGTCACTTATGCATTGTGTTCGGTAACACACTCACTTGTTTAGTAAAGCTTTACTGATTTTACACCATTGTCAAACATTGACCCAAATTGGGAGATGTGAGCTGTCATCTTCTTCAAGCATACTGAACTCAGGAATCCAAGAAACCAAACTCACATCACTCAGCTGTCTTATGATCCCAGTAAACTAACATAACCCTATCTACACTTACAAATCATGAGAAAGATCTACACCAAAACTGAATTACTCGAAGAAATTCAACACCATTGAAACCTCTACATTTCCATTCAACATAGCCTAATCAACTAACGAAATAGAAAGAAAAACCAAATTTCAGCAATCACTTCTTCCTCTTATGTAGTCTACTAACCTAACATGGCTATAGTATGCGCGCAACAAAATCTTTATATAATCAAATGTAACAACCAACTTTCCATATATTAGATGCATATGTACAGCATAATCTTACAAACCATCATAGGAAGTACTCAATTTTATAATTTTGAGAGAACGAATTGACCGACCTGTAAAGCTCTTCCGTGTTAAGAACGTCAGCATTGTCGTTGTAAATCTCATGAATCGCATGCTCCAGTATCTTCCACGTCTCGTCGGCGTACTTTGGATCCACCACCACCTCGTGCTTGAACGCTTCTATCTGAAAATTCCTCTTCTTCTGATTATTATCCATCTTCTCCCTCCCCAAACACACCAATTTCAACTTCTCAACTAAAATCGAACACCAAAAAACACCTTAAATCACAATCTAATCAATCGGATTCTAACAAATTGATAAACAATCAGGAACGCAAGTTATTCAACTCCGTGGGTGTATGTATGTACATGTACAAACACAGACATGTGATGTAGAGAGAGGATCTTCGGATCAAAAGAGAAGATCGACGATCGGAAATGGATTGTTAGGGTTGGAAGTGGGGAGGCTGCAGGTGCAGGGGAGAGAGAGAGTAGACCTCGTAAATGGGGGTTGGAAGTGGGGAGGTTGCAGGTGTAGGGGAGAGAGAGAGTAGACCTCGTAAATGGGGGGTTGTAGACTTGGGTTGTAAACTTTTGAAGATATGAGATGAGAGAGACGGAATATCTTAAATTTTTTTTCCTTCATTTCACAAACACCTTTTAAATTATTATTTTTTTATTTTTATCTCCTTATTTATCTATTTAATTATATCATTACATTATTTTTATTATTAATTTATTTAAAATAATAATAAAAATCAATCACATATTATCTATATACTTAAATTAAATACACTTATATGTAAAATACTAATATTTTTTATAAAAAATAAATTAATAACTCGTATACAAGCTTATTCAGCAAATGTAAAAATAAAAATGTTGCACACTCATCACTTGGGTATGAATTTCATAACTCATGTGATTATGAAGTAATTCGTTCGGTATTTTATGAAGTGTATCTAGAATTATTCTTTCTCCTTTGTGTTGAGAAACGAAATGAAATAATTTTAGTTACTCGATATCATATTTAGATGCCTAAAAAACATGTAAATAATTTTGTATTTTTTGTTAGTTTATATGTTGTATTTATATATTTTTTTGTATGTGTATAACATGTAAATATGATTGAACGGTAAAAATCATAATATCGAACTTACTCGCGGTTAGATTTACAGTTTGATTAAAACGTGATCACCCCTGACACACACCGGCTACTGTGGGCTGGGCGGCCCAGGGAATCCATACTTGGGCTGTGATGAGTGAAAATGGAGCCAAGAGCCCATCCGACTCAAATGTCCTAAACTACTAGTCGGGTCGCTATGGCAAACTTGGTGGGTTGGGCTGCCAAATTCCACATTAGACTCTATAATTAGAATAGCGTACTTCAATAATGGGATCAGCCCACACGAGTTAGGCCCATTTGGAATATATATGTATTATTTTTATTTTTTTAGTTATTTTGGTTTTCAAATTTTGTTGTCTTTAGTATTTTTTTTTTTTTTTTATTGTTTCGTCAAAATTTAACAAAACAAAACTTAACCCAACTCAGTCTATTGAATGTTCTAGACTCCTAGTCGGTCCTCCATGACAAACTTGGTGGGTGGGATTACAAAGACTTAACAATTAGACAGTCTTTACTTAAGTAATGGGATATACAAGTTTTACTTGTTTATTTAATCAATGATAGTAAACGAGTTTTAATCGAGTCGAGACTTTTTTATCTTTTTGTTTCTCACCAATAATAATGAGATTTTGTAAGAAATGATGAAAAATAAAAATGATTAGTTGTGTATTGTTAATAATAATTGTATTAGGTAAACTCTACAAATTAACGAATAAATTACTCCATACTCACATGAGGTATGGATCATATACTATTACTTGGATGCGGAGCTAACACTTCAATTGAGTGTATAGTAATTTTTTTTGGTAATTCATGGAGTATCTGTAACTTCATTCAATTAATAATGTTAAGATTGTCCATCAAAACTCGGATATAAAATTATCAAAAAATAAAAAAGATTGCCAATCAAAACAGGAAGGAAGAAAAATAAATTCATCTTTAGTCTCAATCTCAAATGATTTGTTTTCTAGGCATCTAAATATGATATTGAGAAACTAAAATTATTTCATTTATTTTTCTCAACATAAGTGAGAAGAATAATTATAGCTATAAAATATTGAATAAGTTACTTTATATTTACATAAGTTATGAGTCTCATATTCAAATGATAGTGTAAAACTCACACTTTATGAAGTGTACGTAGAATTACTCAAGTGAGAAAATAAAATCTTTTATTTTTTCTCCCTTGTCATTTCAAAAAGATTTTAACGATGATTTCGAGTAAAAAATTTAGTATATATAAAAGAAAAATTAGATGATCCAACCGTTCAAAAAAATTGAATTATTTAGGATGAAATACAATGACTTCCCCTGAGGTTTGTCTTTAATACAAAAAGCACCCATGATATTTGAAAAACTACAATGACCTCCCTGAGGTTTAAAATTTATGACAAAGTTCTTCTAAAATACACTGACCATCCCTGAAGTTTTGAGTTAATACACAAAATACCCCTGAAATATACTGACCATTCCATGAGTGCTTTGTGTATTAACCTGAAACTTCAGGGGTAGTCAGTGTAATTTTTCAAACGTTAGGGGCATTGTATTAAATGCAAACCTCAAGAGAGGCCAGTATAAATTTTCAAATGTCAGGCTACTTTATGTATTAACATGAAATCTCAGGGTGATCAATGTATTTCATCAATTATTTATCATTTTGATTTCCCTCGATAGATCATTTATCCTCACACAACCTAGCCCAACCTAACCTAACCTTCCCTTCTCCAATTGTAAAACCAATGGACAAGAGGAAAGAAAAACCAAGCATTTTGGTCGCAGTCCCTTGAGTATTCTTCGTTATTACACATTCCAAAAACAAACACAAAACCTTCACCCCCTCCCAAACAATTTTGGAAGGGGTAGTGCTATGGGTACTCAATACTTGCACCCCAAATGCACACCTGAGTGAGGTGGAACATTTGGAGTGGCTGAATGTGGGGTCTACCTCACCCAGATGTGCATTTAGAGTGCAAGTATGGGGTACCCATAGCATTTCCCATTTTGGAAGGCTAAAGGCAAAAAAATCAAGATATACCTTCTCTCTCATCTCAAATATTCAAAAGTCTACAACCCCAATTTATGAGGTTTACGTACTCCCTCTCTCTCTCTCCCCTCCTCCTGCACCTCCCCACTTCAAACCCTAACAATCCATTTCTGATCGTCGATCTTCTCTTTTGATCCGAAGATTCTCTCTCTACATCACATGTTTTTGTTTGTACATGTACATATATACAGCTACGCAGTTGAATAACTTGCGTTCGTGATTGTTTGTCAATTTGTTGGAATCCGATTGATTAGACTGTGATTTTGAGGTGTTTTTGGTGTTCGATTTCAGTTGGGAAGTTGAAATTTGTGTATTTGGGGAGGGAGAAGATGAATAATAATCAGAAGAAGAAAAATTTTAAGATAGAGGCGTTCAAGCACAAGGTGGTGGTGGATCCAAAGTACGCCGACAAGACGTGGAAGATACTTGAGCATGCGATTCATGAAATTTACAACCACAATGCTAGCGGTCTTAGCTTCGAAGAGCTTTATAGGTCAGTCAGTTCGTTCTCTCAAAATTATAAAATTGAGTACTTCCTATGATGGTTTGTAAGAGTATGCTGTACATATGCATCTGATACATGGAAAGTTGGTTGTTAGAATTTGATTCTATGAAGATTTTGTTGCGCGCATACTTTAGCCATTTTAGGTTAGTAGACTACATAAGAGGAAGAAGTGATTGCTGAAATTTGGTTTTTCTTTCTATTTCGTTAGTTGATTAGGCTATGTTGAATGGAAATGTAGAGGTTTCAATGGTGTTGAATTTCTTCGAGTAATTCAGTTTTGGTGTAGATCTTTCTCATGATTTGTAAGTGTAGATAGGGTTGTGTTTGTTTACTGGGATCATAAGAGAGCTGAGTGATGTGAGTTTGGTTTCTTGGATTCCTGAGTTCAGTATGCTTGAAGAAGATGGCAGCTCACATCTCCCAAATTGGGTCAATGTTTGACAAGTGAGAGTGTAAACTCAGGAAAACTTTACTAAACAAGTGAGCGTGTTACCGAACACAATGCATAAGTAACAGAACACTATATGTGATTACTTTGAAGGCATTTTTTGTCATTTATTTTTGCGCTTCATTGCTT
>BRYE01000013.1:1992500-2000000 GCA_030159115.1 Actinidia arguta var. hypoleuca | reverse complement strand
GTGCTAGACACTCGGTTGATAATAGATCTGATAGTGATCCTATAGATGATAATATATCTATAGAAGGTATTATGATATCTCCTAATAAGATACCACATGGTGTTTATACTAAAGAGCAGAGTGTTCCTTCTGTTAGTGAAATAATTTTTTTCATATGAATGATGCTATGTTTCTAATAGATGGTGAATGGCATCATATATTAAAGAAATTATGCAGAGAACTCCTTGCATTACCTAAGTATGAAGGTTTTGTAAGAATGTATAGAACTTTTGATAAAAATTTCATAAATGAAATGAAAAGTGAATATTATTTATATTTAGAACAAGTTAGGAAAATTATACCTTTTCCTGAATGGTTTTTAAAGAAACATTATGGTCAATATCATTTTGATTTCTTAGAAAAAAAATGGTTATACCAATGATAATATTAATAGTGTCTGTGTACTAACAAATTTCTCTAAAGAATGAAAAACTTCAGACGGAAGAACAATTAAATCTGTTCATCCACCATGCATGTCCATTGCTATGGTATATGGTTCTGATAGTAGTGAAGTTACAACTTCTTCTTTTGATGCTAGCGCTTTTATGCTTCCTATAGGAAATCATAAAAGTGATAAAGTTATTAAACAGAATAATTGAAGTAATTTAACTTTACATACAATTGGTCAACAATTAACTAGAATTGAAGACAAGGTTATTACCTTAGATGAAAAAGTTGAATCTAGTAAACTTGAGGTTACAAAACCAGAGATAATCTCTACAAAAATTGAACCTGTATGTGTTAAACCACCCATGGATACATCTAAAATTAATCTTATGGATAATAAGAAATATAATGATTTCTTAAGAGGATTAAGTAAAAAATTATAAGGACTTCAAATTAATATGTTAAGATTTGATCCTAAAAATATTAAACACATTGAAGATGTAGAAAATATGTTTTTAGATCTTCAAAATAGTAATAATAATTTACAAAATAATAAGATTCATTATAGAAAGGAACTAGGTCCCAGTATAGAAGGATCTGGTAGACATTATTATCCTAGACCTACACCTCAAGATATATTATTTGAGGAAAATGATATGCATCCATTAAGATTCTATTCTGGCAGTGATATTTACTGTTGAAAAATTGATGGAATGTCAGAATTTCAAATTATGAATGTAGTACATGAAATTATGATTTATGCTACTGCATGTAAAGCTAATAATGATGATGATAAATCATGTGCTGTTATAATTATATCAGGATTTACAGAAATCCTAAGGGGTTGGTGGGATAATTATCTTACAATTAATCAAAAAAATAAAATTCTTTGTGCAGTAAAAATTGAAGCAAATGCACAAGGACAGCCAGTATCTATATCTGATGTTGTTTATTATCTTTTATTGATCAAATAAATGACCCATCATTAAAAAGAAATTTTATTGAGTCTTATATTAGAGAGATTTATAATAAAAATTCTAAATTTGATGATGATAAAGGATATTCTTTGAATGAAGTTTTAAAAAGAATAGAAAATAAAAAAATTTCTAGACCAACTGATCTAGATGATTTAAAATTTAAAATTTAAAATTTAAAATTAATAATATTAAAGGAGATATTAAGATTCTTAAAGAAAAATAGTATAATACTGATTTACAATTATAAATTATAAATTATAAATTATAAATAAAAAATTATTTGATAAATAGAAAAAGGTATTAGTTGAAACCCCTTATAATAAGGAAGAATGACCTTCTAATGAATCATTAAATGATTGGTTAATTATAAGTCACGTTCCCTATTAAAAATGGTTTATTAAAATTGATCTAGTTATTCATAATGAATTTGTTATTGAAAATGTTGTTGCTTTAGTTGACAGTAGTGCAAATATGAACTGCATTCAGGAAGAATTAGTTCCAACTCAATATTTTGAGAAAACAACACAAAATCTTTCTAATGCTAGTGGAAGAAGGATGAATATTAAATATAAATTAAATAAAATTCAGATTTGTAATCAAGGTATGTGTTTACCTACTTCTTTTCTTTTATTAAAAGATCTTTTAAATTAGGAGATCATATTAGACACTCCTTTTTTATCTATGATTATGCCTATTGATAAAATTGATTCTAGTGGTATATACACTACAATTCAGAATCAATATATTTCTTTTAAGTTTATAACTCCACCTAGATATAAGCTTATTAATGAGCTTAATAATGGTATTATTTTAAAAGAAAAATAATTAAATTATTTACAAAAAAAAATTTATACAATTTCTATTGAACAACAACTATAGAATATTTCTATAAAAGAAAGAATAAAAAATATTTTACAACAATTTAATAATGAGGTATGTAGTGATATTCCTAATGCTTTTTGGGATAAAAAAAAATATATTGTTGATCTTCCTTATGAAGTAGATTTTGATGAAAGATTTATTTCAACCAAAGCGAGACCTGCACAAATAAAAAATGATTATTTAGATTTTTTTTAAAAAGAAATTCAATTATTATTGAATAAAAAATTAATCAGAAAAAGTATATCTCCTTAGAGTTGTACTGCTTTCTATGTAAATAAAAAAGTAGAACAGGAAAGAGGTGTTCTTAGATTAGTTATAAACTATAAATCACTTAATAATGTTTTAAGATGGATTAGGTATCCTATTCCTAATAAGAAAGACTTGTTGGATAGATTAAATTCTGCTGTTATATTTTTTAAATTTGATTTAAAATTTGGATATTGGCAGATTCAAATAAATAAAAAAGACAGGTATAAAACAGCTTTTGTTGTTCTATTTGGGCATTATAAATGGAATGTTATACCTTTTGGTCTGAAGAATGCCCCTTCAGAATTCTAAAATATTATGAATGAATTCTTTTATCCATATTCAGATTTCGCAATTATTTATATAAATAATGTTTTGATCTTTTCTAATAGTATTGATCAACATTTTAAGCATTTGAGAATTATTAAAGAAGTCATTAAAAGAAATTGATTAGTATTATCTGTCCCAAAATTGAAATTATTTCAAACAACTGTTAGATTTTTGGGACATAATATTCATTAAGGGAAAATAATTCCTATTGACAGATGTATTGAATTCGCTTTTAAGTTTTCTTATAAAATTAGAGATAAAACTCAACTTCAAAAATTTTTGGATAGTTTAAATTATATTGCAGATTATTATCCTAATCTGGCTTAAGATGCAGCTATATTATATGCAAGATTAAAAAAAGAACCATCTCCTTGGACAGAAGAGCATAGTAAAGCTGTGCAAAAAATTAAATTAAAAGTTAAACAATTACTTTGTTTATCTCTTGCTAAAATCAATTGGAAGAAAGTAGTAGAGACTGATGCTTCTAATATTGGTTATGGAGGTATTTTGAAACAGATTAATCCTGATACAAAAAAGAAAGAACTTATACATTTTACTTTAGGAATATGGAAATTCGCACAGATTAATTATTCTACTATTAAAAAAAATGTTATCTGTTGTGAAATGCATTTCTAAATTTCAGGATGATTTATTAAATCAAACTTTTATATTAAGAGTTGATTGTTCAGCTGTTAAACATGTTTTAAAAAAAAAGATATTAAAAACCTTACTTCTAAACAAATATTTGCTAGATGACAATCTGAATTATCTTCTTTTGATTTGGAGATTGAGTATATTAAATGTGATACTAACTCTCTCCCTGATTTTCTTACCAGGAAATTTCTGCAAGGGTCAATATGATTGACAACAAGAAGCAGAAAGAATTAATTGTTTTATTATCAGAAACTGAAAATTTTCAAAAAAGAAATAATTTTCGTTTACATTATACAAGGTTTTATAATGACCATTGTAGCAGTTTTATAAAATTGGAAAATGAATTGGATTTGAATAGAGAAAAAATTAGAGCTTTAAAAGTTAAAATTTTTAAGTTATATATAACTTACAAATAATATTTTCATTATGATAAATGATAAAAATATTAGATTAATAAATAATCATATTAAAAATATGAAAAGTATGGATAATGCCATAAAATGGGAGGAAAAAAGTATCCAAAGAAATGATAATAAACCCTCTTCACATAATATGTTGAAGCTTTTTTATCAATTAGCTAAAGATCGTTCTCAAATAAAGATTATGAGAATTTTTGTAAAACAAGAAAGTAGCTTTTATGGAATAGTTATTTATGATGGTTAGTTGTATATTACAACTTTTGAAATAAGCATGATTAGTGATACTGATAGAAAGAAAATTAATAAAATTATAAGAGAGATTAAATCTCTTGAAGCTAAATTTCTTATGATAGCAAACATAGATATTATGGATGGTTGCTTTCATGATACATCATTTATTAACGAGTTTCAGAAGATGTGTTCTATTAGATCACAGATTAAAGATCTTAAAGATCAATTAGCTAGACTATATGTCATTAATACTTAAAGAATTTTGCTTATTAATAGCTAAATTTGCTATTTTGCAGATGGCTTCCTCTAATAGAGGACGAGGATCTGGCCCTTATATGGGAAGGGGAAGAGGAAGAGGAAGAGGTGGGAGATTATATTCTTCAGAAACTAACAGCCTTATTGATGCTGATGGCTTCACTATGGTGGCCAAAATGAGAGGTGGATATATTGGTTCATCTTCTCATTCTGTAAATCAGAAAGAAACTATGGCTGATATTGTGGCCAAGGACGAGATGACAGAGTATATCTCAAAGAATATTGTGATTCATGTCTACTATATTGAGCAAGAAGATTATAATTTTCTAACGGATCCTTTAAGTATAAGGAAGGATTATCTTCATCCTTACCAAACTCCTACCTTATCAGGTAAATCGAGGGGGTATTATGAAGCTGTGATGCAAATGACATATAGTATGAATATTAATCATATTAGAGAATCTTCTAAAGATAACACTGGTGCTATTATTTATAGCAAAGTGATTATTAAAAAGATTATTAAACCAGGATCTTGGGGATTTGATCTTTCTACCTCCAAGGTTATAAAAGTTTAATGATAATTCCTATAATTATAATTATTGGGATTATCAAAATGGTTTTCATGAGGTATTCTTATATCAGAATCCAAAAAATAAACATACTTGGTTTATCAAACTATACCCTCAAATTATGAAAACTGGAGGGATCCCTCAGTGGTTCTATGAATGGTGGAACTTATTTGGTCCAGTTGTAGAAATTCTGCCCTCTAATATTTTGGAGGCTATGAAGCGATGGAAAAGTTGGCATCCTCTTATAAGAGGAAAAGATAATATTCATAGAGATCATAATATGATCCTATTCTTTATTGAATATGGAATCCCATGGATATTAAAATAAAATTTCTGTATACAAAAAGATATCAGAGTAGATATTTATGCTCTGAAAAGAGAATTTTGGGTTAGATGGTGGAATAATTTTCTCAAAAAAGATATTAAGGATTTATTTAATCAAATCAATAAGTAAGCTGATGAATATTTTTCTTAGTATCAAGTGGACAAAGAGGAAGTATCTACCTTCCTAAGCAAATCTTCATTAAATCCATTTAAATTATTAAAAACTCAGATTAAATCTGAAAATCCTAATATCTCAGAGTATGATCTCATGAAGAAATGTATGTTTTTCTTTAAAGACCAATTTGCTCAATTCTTCAACAAAGAAGACTCCTCTATGGGATCTGGTGGTAAAAAAGAAACAGATGAATAATATATTCTTGCTGGAGAATCTTAAGACCCCAATGATGAAGACTGTAATATTGATGATGCCGAATATTTTGAATTGGCACGATTTTGGCACTCTGTCCATGAAGACAAAAGACGGAGGCCCAAGTATAAACCTTAATTATTTTTTTTCACTATGTACTTTTAAAAAGTATCTTTTAATTTTTGTTTTGTTGTGTCGCCAGCAGAATATTTTTGTTTTCTTTTCTTTCTTTTCAACTTTTAAAAAGTTACTTTTGTAAAAGAAAAAGAGTTCACGTGACGATGGGGCCTAATGAGCACCCGACTAGATTCTTTTCTTATTATATAAAGGGAGTCTTTCCCCTTGTGAAGGCATAACTAAGTTTTCTCCTCTCTCTCTCTCTCTCTCTCTTACTCTGATCTCTCTCTTATAATATTTTCTCTTTTTCTCAATAAAATAAGTTTTTAGTAGATTGGAGCTTCCGCCTTATTTGGTATCTATCTATCTATCTATAGTAGAGCATTTTAAAGTAGATTGGAGCTTCCGCCTTATTTGGTATCTATCTATCTATCTATCTATAGTAGAGCATTTTAAAATTTAATACGCAAGAAAAAGTAGAACATTTTCAAATTTGAAGGACTTTGTTAAGAAATTCTAATTTACTTTTTATTCATTGTTTTTATCTTATAAATTTATAATTTAATTTATAATTAATTTTGTAATTTAAAACAATCTATAATTATCTCTAAAAACAATAAATCTTTTTAAAATATTAAACAGCTTTTGAAAATAATGTTTGGGTTCCTACCCAAAAAAAAAAGAAAGAAAATATTGTTTGGCTGCTGAGCCAGAGGATTATTAGTTTAGGTTTTGTTTGGTAATACTTAAAAATTATTTTTTTTTTAAGTTTGCTATTAAAAAAATTAATTTTTTTTAATTTTTTAATTTTTCTGATTTTATTTTAATTAAAAATAAGTAAAAAAATAAAAACAGAAAAATAAAAAAGCTATTTTTTTAAACTATTTTTACTTATAAATTTAAAAAAAATCAATCGAAAAAATGGTACTAAAATCAGCCTTTTAATCATTTTTTTTTCTTTCCCTATTTCTGCTCTGTTTTTTGAGGTTAAGAACTCACTATCCCTATTTTTAACGTTCAATAGCATCGCACGGAATCTCTCTCTGGATAATCTCTCTCTCTCGATCCATCATGTCTTGATAGCACATATGCATAGAATTACAGATTGAATTTTGTATACTCAGGTACTTATATTGTTGTGTAGTCTCTCTCTCTCTCTCTCTCTCTCTCACAAACCCTAGTTTTTTTTTCCTCCCAAATTGCACAAAGTTTATGAACCAATAGAACAATGTCTCATGAGTTGCTTCCTGAGCTTTGGTTCGATGTTTTCACCAGATTACCTCCAAAGTATCTCTTACAACTCAGGTGCGTCTGTAAAACATGGAATTCGATCATCACGAGCCCTATTTTCATTAGGGCACAATTAAATCAATCCATTGCCAACAAGAACAACAATGGCACGTTGCTCCTTCGTCACTGCGACGAGGACAAGAAACAACACTTCACGATTCACAAAAACGACGAATCTTTCGGAGTGGATTACACGGAAATTGGATTCCCATTTCGGGGAACGGAAAGGAAATTCAATTTCGTTGGTTTCTGTAATGGTCTGGTATGCCTATCTGTGGATGGCCAGTGCATTCTCTGGAACCCGTCCATTAGGAAATTCATTTCCCTCCCGAAGCCTCATCATATTGGGATTGCCCATTTTATGGGGTTTGGGGTTGACACCAAAAATGGTGACTACAAGGTGGTTAGGGTTG
>BRYE01000013.1:1985000-1987500 GCA_030159115.1 Actinidia arguta var. hypoleuca | reverse complement strand
ATGCCCTTCTGTGGCTGTCAATACATCTTTAGAAGTTGTTTTGCTATCTCAATCAGCTTTGAAGCTTTCCGCTGTCTCTGTGTACAGATCACATTTGTTTCTGATCGTACATTTGTTGCCAAACCAATTTCAATTTCGTAGACAAGATCAATACCTTCGTTTGGGAATGGTGTCCGTTGCATTTTTTTTTTTCTCTTTTCAAGCAGCTTGGTTGATGAGATTTGGGAAGGACCTGAAGCATTGTGACAAGATGATGGTGACAAACTGTTAAATAGTTCAGATTTTAAAGCTTATTCAGGATCATCTCAATTGAAGTTTGTGACCAGCATGAGCAATTGAGATTGTTTTGTTTGATCATTCCCTTGAAATGGTCACTTTTTTCGACACCTTTTGAAAAAAATTGACACCTTTTGGAAACAAGTTTGAGACCTAGCATCTTGATCAATTTTGAAGGTTTTTTCTTTGTTTTGTTTTCAATGAGATGCTACATCAACTCAAACTATAGATGAAGGTGCGAAGAAGCAGAAAGGCCAACTCAAATTACAGAAGAAGGGATCCACTAAATCAAAAAAAGCAGCAAGACCCAGTGACACCTTCACCGACACCCAACTATACAAAATGGCCGGAAAAAAAACTTCCAAGTTGAGTAAAGGATTCCCCTATGAATTAGAAAGATCTTTTATTCTTCTCTCCAAATCATTTATGTAAGACGTAACAGGGGAAGCGGCCAAGCCTTCCTCCTCTGCCTCCCAACCCTAATGCTCCTCCAGTTACCCATCACCTCCCCAGCCCTTTACATCTCCGTGCTAAATCCAAACCATCCCCAAATATCAGAAAATCGAATTCCACAGCTCTCAGGGAACAAGACTATATTAGAAGGTGGCCAATAAAATTCCCAATGCCCTTGCACCTACAACACCAATTTATCAGAAACTTCCACCTTCGGATGAGATTGTAAGAGTCAATAACTTCTCGAGGGTGACTATCCACACAAAAAAAAAAGAAAAAGAAAAAAGAAAGGCAACCTTAGGGGGCAACTCTACTAATCAAATGCTCCTCCATAGAAACTCCTCTTTTGAGCTCCCCCTCAAAGATTGGTAAAAGGATGAGAAATCAAATCTACCCCCTCCCTCTCCATTAATCCTGGCAGGGCCATACAATAAAGCCAACAAGCTAATCCAATTCCCGGTCTTGCAGCAATTTCCTTAACATAATATTCCAAAACACATCATCCCCTTGGCACACCATGTAGTGAGACACTGAAGCCTCCTCATCCATTGGTAGCCGAAAAGTATCAGTAAAAGCTCTATCTAGCATCTCATTGCCACACCATATATGCCTCTTCCCCGCCAAAAGGCTTACAAGCTTCCAGAAAAAGTCCCATACCAGCCCAATACGGCAATACCCTTCCACAACTCCATCCCATGAGAGCACACCACCTCCGCAGACACCTCAAAATAATTTTCCAACAACACTCCCCTCAAAAAGTTGGCCAAAATACTCTCTAGTCTTCAAAGTGCTCTTGATAAAAGTCAATCTCACACCTTGCGATTGTCTTCCAACATTCCAGCCTCCTGCAAAACTTCTCCACAACCCTATTCTAAACTTTCCTGGCCTTGATAGATGAGTGTAAACGCAGCTAACCCGCCAAAAGGCTTACAAACGATATTGACCGAAGACTCCATGTGAGGGACCTGACCGACCAGAATCAATTCTGACTTGGCTAAATTCAATTGTAACCCTGAAACAGCCTCAAAACACCACATAACACGCAGCAAGATCAACTCACAAAAATATTATCGCGTCATCAGCATAGAGTAAGTGAGGGACCTCCATTAAATCCCTCGTATGAGTTTCTCATAAATCTCCTTAACATGTACAAAAGATTTCAAATTTTATCTCCCAAGTTTTTGCCTCACATCTCCGGACGTTTTTGTCTCCAAATTTCTTCTTTTCTTGGGTAAATGAGCTAGAATTGGTAATATGTGCTACACTCAAGGGGCAAACCACTGCATACACTGAACAGAAAAGCACAAGCTAAACAAAAACTACATACAAAACGTGCTTCACAAATTGTTTTACTACTATCATCCAATACTCTAAAACCACAGAATTGCTTTCGTTTTAACTATCACTTCTAATATCAGTAATGAGCTTCACATGTCAAAGCAAACCATTTTCTTCACAAGTTCTTGACAATTTCGAACGCAACAACCATGAATGTGGGACAGATAATGAACCTTTAAGCACCACGAAATGCGAAGGTCAGTTCTATTCACATATTTGTTTGTATATCGGACAATTGAGCATTAAGAATGGAGAATATGTATCTATTCACTGAGTTTGTCTATGAATTAGGTAAAACATGGAGATGCGAATGGAATGTAGAACAAAAACGAACAATAGCATGAAAAATTAGTCTCTCTCTATCACTATGTGTGTGTGTGTGAGAGAGAGGGAGAGTGGTTCTACCTGGTCGGAAATTTCATCTGAATCAAAC
>BRYE01000013.1:1897500-1900000 GCA_030159115.1 Actinidia arguta var. hypoleuca | reverse complement strand
TTTTTTCCATTTTGAGATTGTCCATGTCTTTAAACTTTCTTTCCTTTTTCTTTTTTTTGTTCATATAAGTTTTTGTGTATTATTATTTATTTAATTATTTCTTCAAAAAAATATTTTTTTTATTATTTATATTTTTTTTTCTATTTCTTTATAAAACGAAACAAATAGAGATTCTGATTTTTGGATGGGGAGGGAAGGAACTAAGGACGGCTAGATTTGCTAGCGACGGCAAGGGTGGCTGTGTTTTTTGGATGAGAGGGGCTGGGGGAAGCGATGGAGGGTGGGGAAAGGTAAGGCTTGGAATGGGCAATCGGAGGGGGAACGGTGGTGTTGACAATGAGGTATGAGTTAGGGTTTGGAACATTGAAAAGGGGTAATTTAAAAATTAAAGAAAGTATAATGGGAAAATGCAAAGAAATCTAAAAAAATCCAAGCAATGTAGAGAGGGTGTGGGGTTGGAAATAAAAAGATTGGGTTTAAATAGAATCACCTTTAATTTGTAACAATTAAAAGACAAAAATAACCACAATTGTACAATATCTCAGTAAAAATTGTGAGGAAATATTATTCAACTATCTGTATGTTTTAAGAGAATTTAGGAATTTATCAGTAATAAATTTAACAATCATGTACTTAAAGCATTTTTCTATTTTTTTAAAGTGGTTGTGTATGTTTGAATAACATTTTAGAAAGTAACACTGATAAATTTATCATGATTTCTCAGGAATAGTATTAAGATTGCTTATAATAATGTTTGATTTAAAAATTTCAATTGAGAAAAAAAATTATTACAACAATGTACATTTTAAATGGAATTTAGAATTTTTGCATTCACAACTCAGATGATAAATTTATCATAATAATATACATTTTAAATCTAAGTTACGAATTATCAAATAATCATTTAAATAGTAAATTCATCAGAATGATATACATTTTGAACTATAAGTTAAGAATTATCAAATCATATAATAAACACAAAAATACTAACATTTATTTGACTAATAATTTTTTAGTGCTGTAATAAATTACATTTAAGGTTTTGCAGTCGAACATTAATGTAAGTAATTGTAATATTATGTTAGAGTATTTTTCTATTATATACATCTTATGATTTTTGGTCAAGTTTTGAAATATATATATATATATAAGAGAGTATATAATTAAAAAAAATCAGTAAATATAATATAAAATAATACATGTTTAGTTGCTATTTTAGAGTTTTAAATGAACAGACTAAGTAAAATAAAGATTTAATTTACTTTTGTTTGTAATTGAAACAATTTGATTTGTTCGATGTAATCAATGTTTGGAAGTGTGTGAGAGAGAGAGGGGGGAAGGGAATTTTCAAGTGTGTGTATGTGTGAGAGAGAGATGAGGTCTGGGGGTGTAAGAGAGAGAAATTTAAGAGCAAATTATTTTTTGATTTTGTATTTTGTTTTCATTTTGGTAAAATCCGGTGCATGGTGGTGAAGGGTATGCTGGGAATAAAAGGTGTGACGGGACTCGAATGATTAGTTGATCTACACATAAGTTTTTGATTGATACAAGTTCAATTAATAGTTGTTTCTTGTAAATGACCTCGAATAATGAAAGAATAAGGTAATATGGTATTTTAATTATTTTATTTGAGGGATATTAACGTAATTTTTTTATTTTTTGTTCAATTACACGACAAACATTGATAATGGAAGTCAATGTAATTTATCAAATGTTATGAGGACATTTATATTGAAGGTAAACTTTATTGTAATTTTTCTTTTAATTTTTTGTTGTGTTCCCGACTTGTTAGTATAGTAAACATGTCGTGTGCGGCGCAGTGATAAGGGTATTTAGGGAATAAAAGAATTCGTGAGACCTTAAAGATTAATTAACGTGCGCATGTGTCTTGGACTTATATAAGTTGAATTAATGAATTCTAAATATAAGTGCTCCTTTAATATTTTATTTTCTTTATTATAGTATAAATAAAAAATAAAGATAAAAAAGAACCATCCAATAGAAAATGTACACTTGTCCTCTTATTGAACCTTCTCACCAAAAATTCACTATCTCATCTATACTATAAAACACAACTCATTTTAAATCTTAAATTTATTTTTCGCTATCTATAATTAAAATTCATTTGAGTGAATCTAACGGCTGAGTTTTTATCTGAGATTATTCCCCCCTAAAACTATCATTTTATTTTTTTCAAAGGTGTGTGGCCCACATAATTTTTGATCCAATAAACAAAAAACTTTTAAAATTAGGCATATATTTTACTCATTGTATTTTAATTATTTTATTTCTCTCAAACTAATAATACCTTTTATTAAAATTATTATATTTTTAATTTATTTTTTATTTTATAATATTATATATTTTATATATTTTTTAATTATAAACTCCAATAAATACTTATTAATTTTTTTTTTACATTGTGGCCATGAACACGGGCCATTACTGATTCTAAATAGAATATATAATATGGTGGTGGTCCAGACTTTATCCCCTCCCA
>BRYE01000013.1:1857500-1860000 GCA_030159115.1 Actinidia arguta var. hypoleuca | reverse complement strand
CCGTTCCGGTTTGGAATCGCAATTTTGATAGATAAATTATAAAATTTTCTACTAAACAATCACACACACATATATATGATAAATTTTCTACAAAATAACCACGTATTCATGCTAAATATTCTACTAAACAACCACATATCCATGATAAATTTCCTACTATAGTTAAATTTCTTACAAAATAACCACCTATTTATGCTAAATTTCCTACTAAACAATCACATATCCATGATATATTTCTTACTATAGTTGGGACTTTTTATCTAGGAGGGAGTCTCACCAGATATATCTCACTAGATATAAGGTGATAATTTACTTTATTAAATATATAAAAAAATATATTAATATTACTAGGTCCGGTTCGATTCGGAACAAGAACAGGAACCAGTCACACAAATCCAAGAACCGAACGGCCTAGGTCCTTTTTCAGGATTTTAGAACCGGAACCGGAACCGAACGGCCTAGGTCCTTTTTCAGGATTTTAGAACCGGAACCGGAACCGAACTAAACCGGCACCTCAACAAACCGAACTAAATCGACTAGTTCGAATCAGACCGGAACGTTTTTTTGGTCCTCCCGGATTTTTTGGACAGCCTTAGAGCAAACTGTTTTTTTTTTTTTTTTCAGATTTGCTGTTTTTGAAAAATAGTTTTTTTTTTACATTTTTTTGGAGAAAACTTTTTTTTTTGCAGTTGAAAAAAAATAGAAAATAAAAAAAATCTGTAAAGTAAAACCTGAAAATAGTTTTTTTAATAGAGAAATAAAAAAAGAGTTTATTTATTATTCATTTTTTCACTCCAAGCTTATTCTTATACATAACCAAATATTAGAATAGAATTGGTTATTCCTATCTCATTTTATTCCAACTCCATTCTTGCCTCCATTTCATTCCCATCCACTTACATTACATCCAACTAAACGCAGCTTTGTATTAATAATCTCATGGGATCCAATTAGTAATAATAACCCAATGAAATTTCTAACCCTCCATCTTTTTGGATTAATGGTCCCGAACTATTAGTGTCAAATTTATTTTTTTCACTAAGACATGGTTAAGTAGACAAAACTAACGATCTAATTACACTCTTAAAAATTGTTATCACACGTGGCCTAAACGTCTTATTTTTTTTTATTAAAATAACATAAAAATCCTTCATTCCTAATCCACATGTATCCAAACGAGGCTTTAAATTAATTAGTTTGAGAAAAAGAAATAATCACATTTTGTCATATACTGTTTAGGGTTCAAGGAGTACCATTCTAGTGTTCTTGGAGAGTCAAATATCCATAACCATATCACATGTATGTATACACGCAATATATACTCGATAAATATGTAGAGAGAGAGAGAGAGAGAGAGAGAGAGAGAGCGTAACGAACCGTGGGATCGGGATTTGAAGGTGAAGCGCGGGAAGGAGGTGCAGCGACGAGAGTGGTTCCGATTGCTTCAATGAACCGTCTTCTTCCACAACAGCATAATCTGTGGGATTCACAGAGAGCATCCAGCGCGAATGGTTGATGATTTCTGTAGTCCGATTCTTCGGGTGTGGGAGACGAATTAGACGGCCATTGTCGTTGTGTGAGGTTGCAATTTAAGCTTATCGAGCGTTTAGCACGCTGGTTTTGAATGCAATTGCTACGACTGGGGTGATTGAAGGAGGAGGCTGGTGAACGAAGAACCATTTTGTAATGGATGCAATGGCCGAGGCTTAGAGAGAGAGAGAGAGGAGAGAGAGGACTTGTGGTTGTTACTGAAAATCCGTATGGTGCCAGTAAGCGCACTCACGCTGGGTCTGTGTCCAGCTGTGTTTAGTTGTAAAAAATTGGGGATAAGATACTCTCAGAAGAAATCAAAAACTGTAGTTTTTTGATGAAAGGGTAAAACAAGTTTTATAAAAGACGGAATAATTCGAAAATCAAAATAATTAAAAAAATCTTTAAAGATTAACCCCAACCCCTAGAAAATTATTTTCAAGATGGGTGAATTGAAGCAAAATAAAAAAATATATTTTTAATTCGACTACTTTGAAGCTTCTAGGTATCCGCTTTTGCATCATCCAAATATGAAATTAATCCTGTTGAGTAGGTTAAGTAGAGGCTAGGAGCGGGCCTCTACAGATTCAAACGTCGTAAAGGCTGTTTAGGGGATGTTTATTAATTATTTTATTATTTTATTTTATTTTATTTTATTTATAAAAAAATTATTTGTGTTATAAAAAATAAATAAAAATAAGATAAAATTATTTTCACTATTTTTTAAAATAGTGAAAATAAGAAAAAAGATATTTTTATTTAGTTTTCAAAAATTTTATATCCAAAATTTTTTTATCCAAATTTTTTTAACCATCACCTCCTCTTCCACCGCTGCCGTTGCCACCCCCTACTCCACCACCACCAACACATCTTCTTCCACCACCACCTACTCCACCGCCTCATCCACCGTCACCTCCATTTCCACATTTTTTTAAAATAATTTTAAAAAAATGTGAACTCAAGCATATTT
>BRYE01000013.1:1815000-1817500 GCA_030159115.1 Actinidia arguta var. hypoleuca | reverse complement strand
AGCAAGTTTTTAATAAACATGGAACTCCATCATAAAGCCACCACAACAAAGGGAGAAGAATAAACAACTGTAAAGCAATCTAAGCAGACTATATTAATGGAGTAAATTGGTGAGCACGTAGAGAGAGGAAAGAGATTAACCCGGATATGCTCCAACTCAAGGAATTGTTGTGCAGCAACAGGAAGACTCTGTAGGTGAACTCAAGCAACGCATTATATGGGCAAAATACACTTGATATATAAAAGAAAGCCTTTCCCACTATGATTTTGCTACTTTATTGTACTTACAAATAGCCAGAAACCCCAAGTGCCAAGGCTTTGAAACCATCAGTTCTATGGTGGACCCCACATTCAAGAACACAGGCACAAAACCTTGTGCAGCTTTCACCCTAGGAGTATACACAACTTCAATAGATAATAGAGATAAACAAATAATCATGTACAGTTAGGTCTAGCTACCTCTTCCAGATCAATGACAGTGGCAATAATGCCAGCTGCTCCAGCTTGTATAGCTAGCGGCAACATGATCAGCATAGAAGAGCTATTAACCATAGATTTATGAAACAAAAATGTTGAAAAGTGATATTTGAAAGCTCCACTGTTCTTACCATCCTCAGCAGTGGTTCACCCTTCACTTGGCAATTTGGTGATTGTCTGAATTAACTTCACATCCTGTCCATGTCAGTAAAAAGATTATTCAAATTTTAGTCCCACTAACAGACCTTCCAGCTCAGAGAAGTATCAATTTGATCAGTGACACATGAAGCTAGGCCCCATAGTCATCAGTCTCCAATTAATAACAAAAATGAAATTTCATGAACCTAAATTCATCAATGACAATTATGTTTTACACTCACTTTATGCATCTTGCCAAGGTCAAAGCACTCAAAAGTTCTTTAATGTCAAAAATGGAGGTAAAATAAATCTGCAATAGGACACAGAAGTGTTCATTATAGAGTTCAAAGTCTGACGTATAGGGCTTTGCCTTTCTAAAGCTACAGTGACCAAGTTTAGCCAAAAGACAGCTCAACCTCGTTTGGAAGCCTATTGTAACAACACTGGGGAAAAAATGCACACCTGTTCTTTAAGTCAATTGTCGGGGCTATAGCCTGGAAGTTAAAATGCCAGTCCTAAGCCAAGATTAATTCACTGGGGTTCCCAAAAGTTTCCGATCAATTTGAACCTGGGGTTTTTTCCATGACCCAAAAACTCATTGAAATGTTATGAACAAAATAGAGGTTCCCAGTTCAAAATATTTTGAAGTTACATCCAATTAGCCAATAAGACTTGCATAGTGTTGGTAATGTGCAAAATAAAAATTTCATCTTAACCCCAAAAACCGCAATAGTCAGATTTATAGTCAAATAGCTTTTTTTTTTACTATGTTTGCACCAACATAAACAAACATTCACCACTTTGATGGAATTCCACTTTGCAATGTTTAAACACGCTTGGATCTTTCGTAAGTGAAAACACATTGAAATCACATCTATAGATAATTGTAACATGTCTTAAACAGAGGTGAAATTTGTAGAAGGCAAAAGGTTGTCTCTTGACGGTTTTTTAGGTGCTAAAGCATTAATTAAAAATTTGACATCATTTTAAGGTGCAAAAGTAATTATTGTACTAATACATTAGTGATCACAAAGTTGAAACATCTAATTGTCACTGTAACAGTAGAAGACACATATTAAGAATGTCACCAAATCAATAAACAAGATCATTGGATAAACAATATGCACCACATCAATAACTTCAGCATGTATGTGCATAAACAACTTATTTTGGGAACAAACAATTGCCATATTCTTGAAAATAGAACAATTTAGAAACCTGAAAACAAGCTAGAGGTTAAAAATAAAAAAAAACAGATAAGCAGCTTGAAAATTGAATTACTAAAACTAAGTGGGTCAGGCTTCCAGCATATGCAGTTAGCTACTATTCACTAATCAAATAAATAATCACATGATAGAACAAACACGATTCCTTAATTATGAAAAAAAAAAAAAAAAAGGAAATGCAAGTCGACAAAAACCAAAGTTGTCCAACAAATGACCAAGAAGACCAACAAGGCTGAGCATGATTACCTCCAGAAGCTCAAGAGCATCAATGCTAATGAAAGGGTCTGAAGCATGTGATGCGCACACGTTAAAGGATGATAGGAGAGATAATAGGCTTTATAGATACTGATGCTTCTTTCTCTAGAATAAGCAAAATAGAAAACCAAGAGTCTAATACTCAACAAGAAAGCATGAGTCATGCGAAGCCAACGCACAAAATGACTAGATCTTCAATGAATTTGGAAAACCATCATTTTAGTCTTTGACTGTATTGATGCCTACCTGCTTTTATTGTGGCTTGCAGTATTTCAAGTACCAGATGCATCGTTTCATCAGAAGCCTAGAAAGCAAAATAACATTAAGCATTAGTTGTATAGATTCAGCAATAACATAGAAAGAATTATTATAAAATGCATACTTGATTTAGAAGATTTGCAAGCG
>BRYE01000013.1:1800000-1807500 GCA_030159115.1 Actinidia arguta var. hypoleuca | reverse complement strand
CATAAACTAATGTCAAACCCAGGCTCAAATTCAAATTCAAACCCAAAACCAAATCTAGGGTCGAAGTTAAGTCCAAACCCATAGCCCGAATACTTTATTAACTGAACCAGGTCATAATATGGGCCCATAGCATTGAATCTTCATTAAAAACTTCCATCTACATTTTTTGTTTTGCACAAAAAACACGAGCGAGGCTAAAAGCATATATACATTGCTTTGTGCTATTTTAACAATTTCATTGCTAAATTTTAGCTCACTACACTGTAATTCTGCCATTATTGGGAAACGTTGCTTCATTGATTCAATGCTATTTTGGCACTACTAATTTCGTATTATTGGATCAAAAACATGAATGCTGTGATAAGTTTGATTTGCTTCCATGACTATAAGATATTGCGAGAAAATATAATATTTGAACTAGATTCCCTTTTATGTGGGGCTCGAACCACACACAAGTTTAATCTGTGCTATATATTTATTTTCTTGATATTTTGCTTTTATATTTTTTCTGAGTAAAAGCATTTTTTGTTTTTGCAAACCAACAAACCCAATTTGGGAAACACTTGTTTAGTGAAGTAATGCCCTCACGTTTACTTGGAAGATACTAATGTGGTTGTGGTTGTAATGACTTGGAACCAAACATATTCGTGTTTTTCTAAGTTTCCTGTAGGGCTATGTAATTGTTGACGCGCGTGTTATGGGAATTCATCATATGGTGATGAATATAAACATGGAGCGGAGCAAGATTTTCAATCAGGAGAAACTAAAATATAAAAAAAAAAAATTAAATAAATTTTATAATTTTGAAAAAAGTCAAAGGAGACTGTAGCTCTTGTTGGACCTCTCTGGGTCCACCCCTGAATATAAAGAAGCTATTAATTGTTGTGTAACCAAATCAATTTGCTGTGCTGCTCTACGTATGTGTGGGGTTTGATGCTTGATAGCCATTGATGTTCTTGTTGCCTCTTGGAGGGAAGAAATTAATAAACATACTCCTGGCTGCCAAATGTCTGTTCTATTGGTGGGGGCTGGCCCAAATGGCTGTTCTATTGGTGGGGCAGGCCCAAATTTAGGCCGAATGACTGTTCTATAATAATATTAGTTATTAATATTTTTAAATTGTATAGGTTCGTCACATCAAAATTAAAATTTATTTTGCATTTCCCATGTAGGTTACAAACTTTATGTTTTGTATGTACATTTGTCTTTTAATAAGTTAAAATTTTACGTCCGCCCCTACTTATGATGCCTCCGTTTGGCCTAGATTTTTTAGATGTTTTTTGGCTAAAAAAACTTAGTTTTTTTCCCACTTGTTTGACCTACTTTTTTGGTTTATCATGACTGTTTGGCCTTGATTTTTCAGTAATTCAAGACTAGATGACTTTTTAGTCATTCCAAATAAAAATAATAATTTTTTATCTCACTTTTTTATATTTGAACAAAAAAATAAAAAATAATAAGATTTTTAGCTATGTCAAACGGGAATAAGGACCCCCAATTGGGAGACCCACCCCATATTTTGTAAATCTTACTCTCGCTCTCTCTATTTAAATTTGTTCCTCAATTTTTTTTTTTTTTTGATGTCCACATGTCTGTCTGCTTTCAAATGTCACCTACTAAAATATGATAAATTTCTTCTTTTATCCTTACCATTATTATGATACGTTTACTTTTCACTTTTAGCCGATTTCAAAAAAATACAGTCACTTTCCAATAGTTTATAAAATTGCACTAATATTTCTTACTTTTGAAACTATTATCAAGACCCTTAAGTTATTTTTTGGACAAAAATAACAAGTTTGCCTTTAGATTTAGGGTTTCTGGTTTGTTTTATCAATAAACCCATTAAATAAATAAATATTTTTTTTCTCTAAATACTATTTATTTATAAACTAATTCATTTTTGCTTATTGTAAATATTTTTTTAAAAAGAATTGATCTAAATAGTTAAAAAGCCTTCCTACTTAAAATGTACTTAAAAAAATTGTTACCAATAAAAAAAAAGTTAAAAATTGACCTAAATATTTTACTTTTTAAGTGCTCCTAATCTATTATACTTAAAAAATAATTTTTAATCAAATTTAAAAAACAAAGATAAAATGTATTTATTTAATAGGTTTATTGAGAAAAAAATAGAACCGCTAAATTTAAGGGCAAACTCTTTATTTTTTACTCAAAAAATAGTTCAAGGGAGATTATTATCAGTAAAATTTTAAAAATTATAGGGGAGGTGTTTGCATTTTTCAGAAATCTTAAGGGAGGTTTGTGAGGAAGAGGTCCCAAACAACCCAATTCCCATAGATAATCTAATGGCGTGGCAGTGGCAGTGGCAGTGGCAGTGGCAGTGGCAGTGGCAGTTTTGTAATTAAAGATCATTTTGACGGGTTCTTTATTTTGAAATGGAGGATCTACAACCGGACCATGAAATTTTATATATTTTGAGCATTTCAACTGAAAGTTAACTGAAAATTGACTAACGTGGCATCACAATCATTTGGTGAGGACGGGTGGCCCAATTTCCAAACAACCAATAGATATCTTACACGTCAATGACTTTCGGTGCAATTAATGAAGCATTTTGTGTACTTTTTTGTCTGTTTAGCATAACTCATCAATCAATAAACATCAAGAAATTAAACAATTCATGGACAAAAAGCTTACTCTCATGGACCCATTTTGCTTGTTAATTTGCCTTGATGAATCACTAATCAACCTATACTCATGCACGATCCAATCGGTCTTAATGCCCTTTGGTGGCTTCCCCTTGTAAAACACAAGGGTTTTCTTGACACCCACATATTTGGATCCACTGTGAATGGACTTATCTGTCCCTGTGGCCTTCCAGTAACCGGACACGGCTGCTCCGTTGAGCCACGCCCCATTTGGGTATTTCCGGTCCCGAGTGGTGACGAAATATCATTCATTTTCTCCAAATTCTGCTTTCTCTGCAGTCCACAAGGCACAAAATCAATGCAAGTCCATGGTAAGCTAGCTAGCATATGAATAATTTAGGTCTTGTTTGGAATAAGTTTTTTTGTTTTATAAATTTACTTTGGTTTTTGAGTTTTTCAGTATTTAGTAAAAAAAAAAATTATATTTTTTATTCCTCTTGACGAGAGGAGTCGGAAAAAAAAATCACCTAATTTGATAAAAATCTCACTAAAGATAAATAAAATCAGAATTTTTTAACAAATTATATATTTTTTCAGTTCCTTTTTTTTATCACTACTAATAATCCTGCAATGAAAATAAAAGTTTACGTTCTTTTCGTAACCAAAATGATGTAAACATTTTTAAAAATAAGTTCGACTTTTATCCGGTCCACATATATGGAATGAACAAGTCTAGTCAGAGAATTAAATTGTGTCACATTGGCACTTTTTGTAAATGAAAGACCCAAATTTGTATACCACTTAAAACCTAATATTATACCCAAATTATAAATCCGGCCTAATCATTGGTTTAATGGGCAGACAAAATCTCTTCATTTGGTCAGCCAAAAATACCGACATACACAGTCATGATCAATTTATGGGGTTGTTAATTAGAAATGTAGAACTAACCAGGCAATTCCCATGGACCGAATTTGTAAATATCAACTTCAGGGATGATTGAAACAGGGCATGGCCTTGAAGTGGCCTGGTTTCTGAGGTAATACACGATCAGCTCCTCATCAGTTAGGTGGAATGTGCCTCTCAAGAACTCCACATTCATGATAGGATGTTTTGTTATTGTTGTTTTTTAGAATCAGTTTTTTAAAATAATTCAAAAGTAGCTACATTGAGGAGAGAGAATAGGTAGTGGACGGTTGTTAAAATTTTTAGATTTGTAAAAATTGATTTTTTAAAGTAGAATTTAAAAGTATCAAAATGGTAACTTATTATAATTAGATTTTAAACAATTTTGTAAATATCTTTTTTGTCTCTAATTAAAAGAAGAAGTTGTGTTAAACAAAATGTCGCAGATTCGAGTCGCGAAAAATCTAAAAGTTGCTCTTAATTTTTTTTTTGACAAACAATGTTTAGGAAATCTTTATTTTTTAGGGATTCAAAGAGAAGACACTCCCGTTTTATATTTCTAGTACATTTTGAAAAATTAAACTTTTTGAGAGAATATAATCATTATATCTATTTCATATATTTAATTTTATCCTTGTAATTATTATTTTTGACTTTTTATGTTAATTGAAATATTATAAAGAATAAAGCATAAAAAAAATTACACACTTTTCATTGTTGATTTTAATATATATATATATATATATATTTCAAGACGTTAATAAAATAATAAATCATGAATATTGGGTTGAGGGAGTATTACTTTTTCTTACAAAGTGTGAAGGAAAAAAATCAGTCAATTACGTGAAGAGAAAAGGTTGCTTTTTCCTAATCGAGCAAGAACAGTATTGCTTCGTAACTAATGTTTTGAAAATTAAACCGTTGAACGAATTAAAAAATAGATTGGGTTATAAGTTATTGGTTCAATCGACAAGTCAACTGTTATTGACCCGTGATATTATAATTATGTCATTAATTTATTTATTAATAGTAACAAAATATCTCTTATTTTTTTACATTAATTTTTATATTTAAAACCTAAAATCTTGAAATTAAAACATAAAATTTATCTTAAAACAGTAAATCGGACGATCCAATGACCGGTTCAATTGATTGGGTCGCAATTCAATCGCGATTCTTACTGAATTTGACCGAATTATAATCAAAATAAATTTAGAGGGCTGACCGATTAACGGTTCAACCCGTTGAATCGGCCGATACAGTATGATTTTCAGAACCTTCTTCGTAACTTCGGATTGGGAGTCATCAACCCCCACTTGGCAACTTAACAACTCGACACGTGCCCTTTGTTTTTAAAAAGGGATTCTAAAAAAGTATAAACAAGTCAAAAAAGATAGGCAAAATTATACTTTACTCCCTTAAAGTATTGAATAATATCTATATTTGAGTTGTGTGTATTGGCAAAAAGAATTCCCGACAGCAATTGCCAATTGGAGTTAAGGATGGAGGAGGGTAGTTATGATGATTGACATCAATTTCCAATTGGGGGGTTAAGGATGGGGGAGAGTAGTTATGATGGTCCGCGGTGAGGGAAATTAAGAATGGACAGAGTAGTTAGGGTCAAGGTCGGCCTCGATAGTTGGGTTACCTTAACCCGATCCTAATATAGTTTTTCTCGAACTAATAATACATTATCAAAAAAATCGACCTTATAAAATTCGATGAATTTTATTTTTTTTTCTGATGGTTGTCCTATTCTGGAGGTTGCTCAAACCTAATAACTTACTGGATTTATCCCAAGACTGGCTCTGATTAGGATATACGGAAAATATTAGGGTTAAGATTGGGTTTGGGGAGGGGTGGTCTGGTTGGGGATTGGGCTTCGAGTTTTGGGATAGGATTTAGGATATGGATTGGGGAAAAGAGTATGGGTTTTGGGTAGTGGGTACAGGTTAGGATTGTCACTTGGCATCATATGCACATGTCATATTCCTTTAATAGTTTGAAAAAAAATTAATAAATAATGGAAAGTTTGATAATCTTTTTATTTAAGGATCAAAGTGAAAACTGAACAATACTTTTAAGGGAAAAAAAATAATTTATCCAAAAGAAAAAAATAGTCTTATTTTGTCTAACCTTTTTTTACTTATTTTAACATTTTAAATAGAAAAATTGCCAAATAAAATATCATATTTCTTTCTTTCTCTCTGCTCTCTTTATTCAATACCAAAAAATAAAATTTCTCTCAAAGCCCTAGTTTTTGTTTGGGTAAATTTTACTTTGGTTTTTAAAATTACAATCTCTCATATAATTTTTAAAATAGAACTACTTTTTTATTTTTAAAATTATTATTAAGATTCCTCATTCAGAGCTAATTTTTTGACAAAAATAATAAAATTATCCTTAAATTAAAGATTTTTAATTTTTTTTCAATACCAATTAAAATAAAAAAAAAATATTCTCTTTTTGCTCTCGAAACACTATTTATTTGTAAACTACCCAATTTTTATTTCTTTATCAATAAGTAATTTTTTAAAAAACAAAATTTATCTAAATAGTTACTTTTTAAGTACTCTTAACCAAAGCTAACTTGAAAAATAAATCTTTATTATCCAAATTCAATAAAAAAAATAAGGGTAATTTTAAAAAAATAAACTAAAAAATAAGGTCAATTTTGCTAATAAATTAGCTATCGAAAAAATTCTGATAATAGTTTCAAAAATAAATTTGTATCAATTTTCTTTAGTTTGGTCCTTTTGATGGTTAAATTTGTATCAATATTCTTGATTAATATCCTATCTAAAAAACAATTGTTTAAATATTAAAATGAACACCCATTAATGTCCAGATCAACAACTATTTACATAACCACCACCAAGAAGTTATGTAATATTAAAATTAACTCTTTTTCTTGAAAAATCATTAATCCATCACTCACCAAGATATTGAAATAGTTTATGGTTGTCACATAATTAATTGGAAACTCTGAATTCTTATTTTCAACTCCATTGAGAGCCGTCCTATTTTTTTTTGTACCCGTAAATCAACGGATACTTGCCTATATGCATAAGCGGAGCTCAGTGATCCCAGTGGGTTCAACTGAGAATTTTAAAAACTTACGGATACTTGCCTATACGCATAAGCGAAGCCAGTTGGTCTCCAATGGGTTCAGCAAAATTCTTTAAAAATTGATAAACATGAGATAATGAGGTCAAATTCTAAAATTAACAAGTATAGATACAAAAAGACATAATTTCATAAGCACCCCCTTAAACTATCGTCTTTTATCATTTTTACCCTCTCGTCTAAAAAGTGAATCATATTGACCCTTTTAACTATTTAATTGTATCACTTACACTCTTTTAATTACTAATCTGTTTAAAATAGTGATGTAAATCGATCACGTGTTGTCCATGTGTTTAAATTAAATGCCTTATGTCTAAAATACTATTATTTTTTTTATATATAAAAAAAATCAATACTCCATATAGCCATTGTAAGAATAAACCTAACATTTATTAATAAGTCTTTAAATAGAGCGTTGAATTATCTTTTCAAAAAATAAAAATATTTTAGACATAAGGGTATTTAATTTAAGCACATGGACAACACGTGATCGATTTTCATTACTATTTCAAACAGATGGGATTTAAGTGATGCAATTAAATAGTTAAGGGAGTCAATATGATTCATTTCTTAGATGATTTGGTGAAAGTGATAAAATACAATAATTTATGGGGTGTTTATGAAATTAAACCTTACAAAAAAAAACTAATTTTTACTTCTTTTTTTCTTCTTAAACATATTTCATAGGAGAAGAATGTTATTAAATGTATTGTAAGGAAGTTATTTTTGTACAAAAGAAAAGAGTTATTTCTATAAATTCTATAAAAAAATTGCTTAATGACTTGGAGAAAAACTATGGCTCTGTCAATGCCTAGGCGTAGGGTTTGCATTGTCAGTGACTCAGTATCGTGGTCAA
>BRYE01000013.1:1792500-1795000 GCA_030159115.1 Actinidia arguta var. hypoleuca | reverse complement strand
CCCAAGAGCTGTAAAATCCCTTATAAACAAATTCCATCCAGTAAGTAAATGTGGCAGAAGGATCCAAACCTTACATCCGGCATGAGGACAGCTCTTTAATATGCTCATGCATCTTCCAGTGTAGATTTTGTTGATGATCCTTCTCTCCAACATAACTTAGTTTTAGAGCAAAGATAGCCACTTCCGATACCCAACCATCAATCACACTCAGAGGACGTAATACCACTGTGCAGAGTATAACAAAACAACATAACAATGACCCCAAAGGGGAAGGAAGAAAAGAAAACAATCAACCCAAAACCCAAAGAAGGGATAAAGATTCCAAGCTTATCAGTATAATTGAAAAGAACTTCTTACTCACAAAATGGCCAAGTTGAGATCCAATTAACTTTCAAATAGCTCAACAAAGAAATATCTTGCAATGTTTTCCCCAACCCCATATGCTAGTATAACACATAAATTCAAAGCATTTGTAGAATCAGTACAAGTATCCTTTTCACTTATAGGTAACAAATATTGCAGCTACATTAAGAAGATATTTCACCTCTCCTTTGCTTAAATTAGTAACATAAAGGAGAATACAATGCTAATCATCATAGCGGCTACTCTACCATGGGGCTAAAATAGACCAATACAGTATATTGCCTTTCATACGTGTCTGTTAATTGCTTGCTTTTGAGTAAACCTATGCATCAGTATATGTTTATAGTTTGGCAATATTACTTGACCAAGAAACTCATTAAACCAGTTTTGGAACTACAATTAATGTCAAAATAATCATAAGCAATGAGCATATGATAATATCTAGATGACCTCTTAACACGACCAGATAAGAAATTTTAAGAAAATCACAAGGAAAGTTTGACCAATTCCAAATTCACATAACATTTTGTTGATACTAAAGGAAATCGTGTTCAGCCATTCGAAACATTAAGTAGTCAATGCATAATTTTCAACCAATATGCGTTAGAGGTCCTTGCAACATGCTTCCTCTGTCCCAATTTGTTTGTCCATTTTAGGGAATCCAACTTTTTAAGAAGTCATAGATGATACACTTTAAAAGTTCCAACTTTCAAACATTACCCTTAAACAATTTGAATTTACCTAAAAGTGAAAAACTAGACTTGTCACATCAATTTAAAAGTGGAGGGGCAAAAGGGAAAGCTTAAATTATTTTAGTTCACTTTCAAAGTAGAAAAAAAATTGGGACATTCAAAATGAAAAAAGTGGACAAACAAATTGGGACGGAGGGAGTACAAAAGTACCAGCTGGAACTTGAAAAGAAAAAAAACATTTGCACTAAAAAGATACAGCTATGGTTCCTCATATTTGCTCAAGCCTGTTGCCATAACTATATTTGTTCATACAAGCCTGTTGCCAGAACACTACGACTTTTTTTCTTTTGGGGCCAAGTCTATCGCCATTAAGTAGAATTGCCCATTTTAGGTAAAACAACCCTATCCTCAACTTTTTAGGTACAAAAGACCCTTCTAATTATCATTATTCTAAGTGCTTAAATAATTAGTGGGTCTATTATGGGTGCAGCTCATGTGTGAAGTCACTAAAGCAATAGCTTTCAGTCCAATATTTAGAGGGGACTCAAACTTAATTATAATAACCAGAAGCATACAACTTTATATATCTATTTATTGAGAAGGCCATCGGATCAAAAACAAAAAATAACAAAAGAAACAAAAAAGAGAAGGTCACTTTGACAAATCCTCTAAATTAGAGAAAGGCCTATCATGAAGGTAATACCAGTTCTATAGATTAGAGAAAGGCCTCCAAGGTTTTGCGTTGGTTTATCAAGGGAACTTGTTCTATTTTCTTAGAAGCACATCGGAAAATGGTTCACGAGATGATAGACCTTCAGTTGCTATTCTAAAAAATAGTCTCTATAAATTGTGTTAAGGAGAAGTTTCTCGACACTTCTCATTTCTTTTTCATTTCGTAGCCCTCGCGAAAGGCTTTAAATCGATCTCAAAATTTTGGTCAAACATTGAAGAGAAAAATGAACTCTAAGAGATTACAATTCCAAAACTAATAAATATTATTTGAATTAGTATGTGGCTACAAAGAAGCATCCCATTAACATTTTGTAGGGTTACTCGGGTCCTGCTCCAATTTAATCTGTGTTCCATAATCGTGTGTACAGATTAAATGAGATGGTCAATGCAAGTGGCAATTTTACCCTCTAATCATGTTTAAAATTATCAAGAAGCCAACATTTTCCGAGGAACCTTCTTTGCAAGTAAAAGAAACTTTATCATTCATCTCAATCACACATGCAACAGCATATAGGTCATAAATGAATTAAGCAAATTAAACAACCAAAACATATCCAAACCTGGATATCTCAGACATAAAAGTTGCCATAAGCTGTGTAAGAACTTGTAGCATTGCAACCTGTGCTAACCATTATGAGTGAAAAAACTAGCATGAGATCTTAAAAAATGCAATAATCCAAATAGATATTTCTCCAAATGAGAAGGAGACAAAG
>BRYE01000013.1:1775000-1777500 GCA_030159115.1 Actinidia arguta var. hypoleuca | reverse complement strand
ATAAACAAATAATCATGTACAGTTAGGTCTAGGTACCTCTTCCAGATCAATGATAGTGGCAATAATGCCAGCTGCTCTAGCTTGTATAGCTAGCGGCAACATGATCAGCATAGAAGAGCTATTAACCATAGATTTATGAAAAAAATGTTAAAAAGAGATATTTGAAAGCTCCACTGTTCTTACCATCCTCAGCAGTGGGTTCACCCTTCACTAGAATTGGCAATTTGGGGATTGTCTGAATTAACTTCACATCCTGTCCATGTCAGTAAAGAGATTATTCAAATTTTAGTCTTATGTTCAGCGAACAAATAATGCCAGACCAACTATTATGCCCCACTAACAGACCTTCCAGCTCAGAGAAGTATCAATTTGATCAGCTACACATGAAGCTAGGCCCCCCATAGTCATCAGTCTCCAATTAATAACATAAATGAAATTTCATGAACCTAAATTCATCGATGACAATTATGTTTTCCACTCACTTTATACATCTTGCCAAGGTCAAAGCACTCAAAGTTCTTTAATGTCAAAAATAGAGGTAAAATAAATCTGCAATAGGACACAAAAGTGTTCATTATAGAGTTCAAAGTCTAACTTATAGGGGCTTTGACTTTCTGAAGCTACAGTGACCAAGTTTAGCCAAAAGACAGCTCAACCTTATTTGGAAGCCTATTGTAACAACAGTGGGAAAAAAAATGCACACCTGTTCTTTAAGTCAATTGTTGGGGCTATAGCCTTGAAGCTAAAATGCCAGTCCTAAGCCAAGATTAATTCACTGGGGCTCCCAAAAGGTCCCGATCAATTTGAACCTGGGGTTTTTTCCATGACCCAAAAACTCATTGAAATGTTATGAATAGAGGTTCCCAGTTCAAAATATTTTGAAGTTACATCCAACTAGCCAATAAGACTTGCATAGTGTTGGCAATGTGCAAAATGAAAATTTCATCTTAACCCCCAAAACTGCAATAATCAGATTTTTAGTCAAATAGCTTGTTTTTTACAATGTTTGCACCAACATAAACAAACATTCACCACTTTGATAGAATTCCACTTTGCAATGTTTAAACACGTTTGGATCTTTCGTAAGTGAAAACACATTGAAATCACATCTATAGACAATTGTCTCATGTCTTAAACAGAGGTGAAATTTGTGGAAGGAAAAAGGTTGTCTCTTGAGGGTTTTTTAGGTGCTAAAGCATTAATTAAAAATTTGACATCATTTAAGGTACAAAAGTAATTATTATACTAATACGTTAGTGATCACCAAGTTGAAACATCTAATTGTCACTGTAACAGTAGAAGACACATATTAAGAATGTCACCAAATCAATAAACAATATCATTGGATAAACAATATGCACCACATCAATAACTTCAGCATGTATGTGCATAAACAACTAATTTTGGGAACAAACAATTGCCATATTCTTGAAAATAGAACAATTTAGAAACCTGAAAACAAGCTGGAGGTTAAAGTAAAAAAACAGATAAGCAGCTTGAAAATTGAATTACTAAAACTCAGTGGGTCAGGCTTCCAACATATGCAGTTATCTACTATTCACTAATCAAATAAATAATTACATGACAGAACAAGCACGATTCCTTAATTATTAAAAAAAAAAAAGGAAATGCAAGTCGACAAAAACCAAAGTTGTCCAACAAACAACCAAGAAGACCAACAAGGCTGAGCATGATTACCTCCAGAAGCTTAAGAGCATCAATGCTAATGAAAGGGTCTGAAGCATGTGATGCCCACATGTTAAAGGATGATAGGAGAGATAATAGGCTCTATAGATACTGATGCTTCTTTCTCTAGAATAAGCAAAATAGAAAACCAAGAGTCTAATACTCAACAAGAAAGCATGAGTCATGCGAAGCCAACGCACAAAATGACTAGATCTTCAATGAATTTGGAAAACCATCATTTTAGTCTTTGACTGTATTGATGCCTTCCAGCTTTTATTGTGGCTTGCAGTATTTCAAGTACCAGATGCATTGTTCCATCAGATGCCTAGAAAGCAGAATAACATTAAGCATTAGTTGCATAGATTCAGCAATAACATAGAAAGAATTATTATAAAGTGCATACTTGATTTAGAAGATTTGCAAGCGAGTAAAATAATCCCATTACATGAGGTTGAACCATTCCCTCGTTTTGCATCAAGTAAGAGTTGACAAATTGCTCTCGACAGGCACCAACTTTTACCGGTGGTGGCCTGTGGATAGATAATTATCACCAAAATCAAGTCCTTCTATCGATAGTCAAACAGCTACAGAGTTAGGAATACTTACACATCCATGCAAATTGCCTTTATAAAAGCATAGAGAAAATGTTCCACAACGCCGTGGCTGATCTACACATACAATAGAAAAAGTAAGGCAATCATGCTGATGACATAAATCGACATCCTTAAGGATTTCTTGTGAAAGTTACCATAGAGGAGAACTTACCAATTAATGAAACAAACCTGAAAAATGAAACGGATATTCTTGTACCCCT
>BRYE01000013.1:1757500-1770000 GCA_030159115.1 Actinidia arguta var. hypoleuca | reverse complement strand
GTTTCTTTTGACAAAAATTAAATAAATAACGAAAACAGTAATTCAATTGTGGTATGTTAGTATTAACAGCTGTAATTCAGTTATGGCATCACATGGGGTAGTAGTAGCTGTAATCCAATTATGGTATCTCATGGATGGTTTGTAAACACAACGAAAACATTCATAAAAAAAATACATAATGCAAATAATGATTAGTAAATAACGACTATAATTTAATTATGGGAGTTAATGAGTTCGTAAACACAATGCAATATTGTAAAAAAAATACATAATGCAAATAATAATTAGTCGATAGTTAGTAAGAATAACTATAATTTAATTATGGTATCTAATGAATTCCTAAACACAACGCAACATTCTAAAATAAAAAAAATACATAATGCAAATGACGATTAGTTGACAGTTAGTAGGAACGGCTATAATTCAAATATGATATCTAATGGTTTATAAAAAAATACATGACATTTCATAATATATATTTATATATACACACACAATACAATATTTATAAAAAATATATATAATGCAAATAATGATTAGTCGATGGTTAATAGTAACGGCTATAATTTAATTATGATATCTAATGGTTTTGTAAATACAACATAACGGCTATAATATTTTCTTTCATTTATAGAAAATGAAAGACGAGTTTAAGGTCCCCTTTGTCCTAAGTTTATTTTAGTGATTTTTTTGCTATATCTATCTACTAGTAATTGCTCGTGCCCATAAGCACTATGTAAAAAAATAAATAAATTTAGGCGTACTCATTAGAGTTTTATATTTCATCTTTTATTGTCTTTAGTAAAAAATTTCACCGATTAATAAATATTTTATACTTTTTAAATTTTTCTTGATAAAAAAAGTTTAAATTTTTTTTAAAAATATCTAATTTAAGAGAAAATTCACTAAAAATAAAAATAAACTATTTTTACCTCTAAATTAAATAATTTTTTTATATTTTTAGACTCTTATCTTTAAAATAACTAAAATAATATAAAATTTTAATTAAATAAAAAAAATGTGTGTTTTAATTTATTTTTTTGTGAGTCTCATTAAAAAAATGATCTAATAGATAAAACATACGCCTATCTTTAAAAAAAATTGGTTATTGAATCATAACCTATGTGTAGTACACATCTTTGAGAAGAAGGAAGTGATAGTTTTTAGAGTAAAAAAAAATATCAGGTGAAATATCAATCGCTGGATTAACTAAAATAAATTTCAACCGCAGATAACGAGAGATAGATTTGAGATTCAAAATGGTTTGTGTTTTATAATTATTTGCCCTTGATAATCGAAATATTTACAAATCAAAATCGTGGAATGGAGGAAGAAAGAGGCCAATTTCAGGGGCAAATTAGTAAAAAAAAAGAGGATTATGAATGCATCTTTTGAATGTAGAGCTATGTGAAATTTGAGGACTCGGAGACTAGAGAGAGAGAGGGGTAGCGGTTTGCGGACCACGACAGTGCCAGGTAGGAGAGAGAGAGAGAGAGAGAGCATCCGCCGCGTGTCATTCTCTCAGGGCTAAAACGTTCAGCCGCATAATTTTGGGTAAACTACACTTTACAGCCCCATACTTTGAATAAATGTTTATATACCCTTTACTTTTAATTGTATTATTCATCTCCTTATACTTTAAAAAAGTGGTTAATGTGCCAATGTCCCTTACATTGACCCCTTTTCACAAGAATTAATGGCCTCTTCATGTTTTACTTAATGGAATAAAAAACTAATACAATGATACAATTAAAAGTATAGGTATGAAATAAAATTAAAGTAGAATTACAAGAATTTAAAGTGTAATTTATCCTAACTTTTTCTGCTTCTCTCCACTTTTTAAAATTATTTAAAACAAGGTGGTGTTTGGGTGGCTAACTCAACTTTTCTTTCATATTATTTTATTTTTGTTGTTTATCATCTTTTAACGTAGAATTTTATAATTTTTGGGTTTCTCTTGACAAAAAAAAATATATAATTTAATTTAATTTAAAATAACTTTAATTCAAGATAAAAAATTAATATTTAAATAAAAATGTTATTATTTTTTGTTTTTGTGCTAAAATATCTATTTTGCAACTTTTGCTTCAAATGTTGTCATCGAGCGTAGGAATCAAAAAAGTAAAAAAATGTCATATTTGCATAAAATAATATTAATTAATAAAAGAATAAGCAAAATATCAGAGTAATCATCACATTCATTGGGCGATAATTAATATTTTCCTAAAAATTAACTAAAAAACAATTATTTTTTTATATATATAAAAAAAGTAAAATACGTGGCGATGAAACGTGGGCTGTCAGTTAAAGACGTGGCGATGAGTTTTTGATGACTAATTTCCAACTTCCGAGCCACAACCTTTTGCTTTACTGCACGGCATCAAACAAAACACGATAAATTACACTCAACACCCTTGTAATTTTACTAAAATCTTATTTTGTACTTATCACTTCTAATGATCTTAGTAAACACGTAGTGAGAATTTAGGTCGAAGATCAATGTGGCCCTTCTATTCACGAGCTATTCAATTAATTGGCCGAAAAAGACCACGTGGCTTTTAATTAAAGATTAAAAAAGTGTCACATTGACAGTTAACCTAAAGTCTAAGGAGCATTGACATATACAATTAAAATAAAGAATGTAAATAAAATTTAGCAAAAGTACAGTGGTGAAAAGTGTAATTAACTCAAATTACTGCTGAGCCCTCTACAGATTTTGTGAGTGTTGATTTGCCGACCACGGATTCCCAATACAAAACTCAGAAACCCCTAATGGCCAGATGGGGATGAGAGAGAAATGTGGATAAGCTTCATTCCAGAGTCCAATTGTGAATATTTGATTCTGTTCTCTCTGGCTGAGGTTAATTTCCTGACGTCACCACCAGGGCTAGGGGTGTAAATTTGGTCCACCAGCCCGGAGCTCGTCCCGAGCCCGCATATGACCCAAGCCCAAATCTAATATGAACTCGAGCCTGTCCATTTTTAATGGGCAGGTCCGGACCTTGGATTTTAAATTCGAAGCCTAGCCCAAACCTAGGGGCCAGGCCTGAAGCAGTCCTACTCGATAGCTTGCCCAAAATCCTACCTCGAAGCCTGCCCAATAAACCAGCCCCAAGCCTGCTCCAAAAGTCCGGAATATGAAGAGAAAAAAAATCAAACCCCACAACTACAAATTAAGAAAGGAAAAAAAAACATAAACTTGCGTCAAACCCAGACTCAAATTCAAATTCAAACCCAAAACCAAATCCAAGCTCGAAGCTAAGCCCAAACCCATAACCCGAATACTTTATTAACTGAACCAGTTCATAATATGGGCCCATAGCATTGAATCTTCATTAAAAACTTAAAAGAGTCCATCTACATTTTTTGTTTTGCACAAAAAACATGAGGGAGGCTAAAAGCATATATACATTGCTTTGTGCTATTTTAACAAACTCATTGCTAAATTTTAGCTCACTATAGTGTAATTCTGCCATTATTGGCAATGCTATTTTGGCACTACTAATTTCGTATTATTGGATCAAAAACATGAATGCCGATGTGATAAGTTTGATTTGCTTCCATGACTATAAGATATTGCGAGAAAATATAATATTTGAACTAGATTCCCTTTTATGTGGGGCTCGAACCACACACAAGTTTAATCTGTGCTATGTATTTATTTTCTTGATATTTTGCTTTTATATTTTTTCTGAGTAAAAGCATTTTTTTTTTTGCAAACCAAGTCAACAAACCAACAAACCCATTTTTGGAAACACTTGTTTAGTGAAATAATGCCCTCACTTTTACTAGGAAGATACTAGGATGGTTGTGGTTGTAATGACTTGGGACCAAATATATTCGTGTTTTTCTAAGTTTCCTGTAGGGCTATGTAATTGTTGACGCACATGTTATGGGAATTCATCATATGGTGATGAATATAAACAGGGGGCGGAGCAAGATTTTCAGTCAGGAGAGACTAAAGTATAAAAAAAAATTCTAAAATAAATTTTATAATTTTTAAAAAGTCAAGGGAATTGTAACTCCTGCTGAACGCTCTTTGGGTCCACCACTGAATATAAAGAAGCCATTAATTGTTGTGTAACCAAATCAATTTGCGGTACTGCTCTACATATGTGTGGGGTTTGGTGCTTGATAGCCATTAATGTTCTTGTTGCCTCTTTGAGGGAAGAAATCAATAAACAGACTCCTGGCTGCCAAATGTCTGTTCTATTGGTGGGGGCTGGCCCCAATGGCTGACAAATGTCTGTTCTATTGGTGGGGCAGGCCCAAATTTAGGACAAATGACTGTTTTATAATAATATTAATTATTAATATTTTTAAATTGTATAGGTTCGCCACATCAAAATTGGAATTCATTTTGCATTTCCTATGTAGATTGCAAACTTTATGTTTTGTATGTACATTCGTCTTTCAACAGGTTAAAATTTTGCGTCCGTCCCTTCTTATGATCCCCCCCCCCGTTTGGCCTAGTTTTTTGGTTTATCACGGCTCATTTGGCCTTGATTTTTCAGTAATTCATGACTAGATGATTTTTTAGTCATTCCAAAATAAAAAAATAATACTTTTTATCTCACTTTTCATATTTTAACAAAAAAATAATAATACAAAAAAAGATTATTAGCTAGGTCAAACGGGGAATAAGGACCCCCAATTGGGAGACCACCCCATATTTTGTAAATCTTACTCTCGCTCTCTCTATTTTAATTTGTTCGTCAACTTTCAAAAGTCACCTACCAAAATATGATAAATTTCTTCTTTTATCCTTACACTTTTTTATTATTGTGATATGTTTACTTTTCACTTTTAGACAATTTCAAACTATTAAAGATTAATATTGGAAAGTTAGAATTTTAAAGAAAACTTCTTTGAGTCGTTAATTTTTTTTTTTCAAAATGAACACACAAATTGAGACAGAGGGAGTATATGCTTTATACGTGGAATATAATTTTCACACCTTCTATTTTGTACAAACACACTCTTTTTCTTATGTTTATTATGCAAAATTACTAAATTATACCCTTGTATAATATCCAAAATTATACTAAGAACTATTAAATAAAAGTACTGTATTGTAATTTCACATAATAGAAGACAAAATATATAATGCATTTGTACAAAAAAGAAAGTGTGTATACTTTTTGTATATGTATATATTATATTGTGTGTCTGTATATGTGGAGTTGTGGATTTTGGGTTTGGGTCAGGAAGAGGGACATCATTAAATTCCATAGATTGAGACTGGTATTAATTTTTCGGTTAACTTTTTTTAAGTTTATAAGAAAAAAAAAAATCAACTAGAATTGCCTTTTTTTATTTTTTTTTCTTATTTTTAGTTAAAATAAAGTCAGAAAAAGTAAAAAAGCCAAAAGATCTTAAATTTTTTGATAGTAAGTTTAAAAAAAAAATTAAATTTTAAGCATTACCAAACGGAGCCTGAATCGTAGCAATCTATAAAGCTGATAGTGACACGTAGGAGAGAGAAAAAGTGGACTATCAAATAATGAGGGCATATGTGTAATTTTAGAATGAAATTCCCAATCACATATCAACAGTGATGAGCTAAACTGTAATTTAAGAAGTTGAGGGCACATGCTTATTCTGCCAAAATATAAATAAATAAGTGCAAATATATAATGGTTTTGACTTTTCAATAGCTGTTTCTAAAAGAAAAAATAATAATAGAATTGTCAGCCAGATAAAAAAACAAGGCTCCATCCACGGATTCTGGATCCTTGCAGGATTGTAGGGACTCAAAATAACGGGTTATAGAGATTCAAAACGATTTCGTTTTGAATTCTACAACCCTGTAGGGACCTGACCCACCGTAACATCCCCAAATCCCTCCATCCACTTGGTTGTCAAAACACATGAAACATAATAAAAGAAACAAAAAAGGGTCCGATGCAAATGTGTGTGTTTTTTCTTCTTAAATTCATTTTTTTTATTAAAAGTTTTGAAAGACACCCAAATAAATTTACTCTAAAACACCCCAAAAAAATGAGAATTTTTATCAAAAAATAATTAAAAAAATACCCCAAATAGGGCCTTAGTAATGAATTTATTTTTAAGGGAAAATATTCCTAACATTTCCTGAGATTTTTAAAAAATACAGTCACTACTCAATAGTTTATGTAATTGCACTGATATTTCTTACTTTTGAAACTATTATCAAGACCCCTAAACTATTTTTTGGGCAAAGATGACAAGTTTGTCCTTAGATTTAGGGCTTCTGATTTTTTTTATCAATAAATCCATTAAATAAATAAATACTTTTTTCTTTCAAAATACTATTTATTTGTAAACTAATTCATTTTTGATTATTGATTATTTTTTTTAAAAAAAAAGAATTGATCTAAATAGTTAAAAAGCCTTCCTACTTAAAATGTATTTAAAAAAAATTGTTACCAATAATTTTTTTTTAAAAATTGACCTAAATATTTTACTTTTTAAGTGCTCCTAATCTATTATACTTCAAAAATAATTTTTTAATCAAATTTAAAAAACAAAGATAAAATGTATTTATTTATCTACGGTTAAAATTCATTTGAATAAATCTAACGGTTGAGATTTCACTTGAGATTATTTTTTTCTCTTAAAACTATAACTTTCTTTTTCTCAAAGGTGTAAGACCCATATGTTTTAATTCAATGGATAAAAAATATATAAAGTTGTGTATGTTTTTTACCCATTGAATTATTTTTTAGTGGGACTCACAAAAAAAATAATTAAAACACATTTTTTTTTGTATTTAATAATTTTTATTATTATTTATCCCAAACTAAAAACACTTTTTCAAAATCATTATATTTTTTAATTTGTTCTCCATTTTATAGCAATATATCTATTATATGGCGTTTATATCTTATCTTTTTTTTAGGTTATAAAATTCTAACGAGTGCGCCTAAGAGGTAAAAAAAAATTTGCATAGTGTCCGTAGGCACGGACAATTTTTAGTATAAAATATTGTTACTGAACTCCGTTATTGTCACCGTTTTCTTAACGGCGTTAGATATAAAACTATTGTTGGCATTAAACTGATAAGACACGTGTAACCCGTACAGAAAAATAGCTCAAATTACACTATTTCCCCCCCTCCCAAAGTTTCTGGAAAATATAGATATCTTTTCTGTAATTTTTTGAGAAATCTCTTCTTTTACTTTTGAAATTATTATCAAAATTCTCCCATTAATTTTGGAGATCTAAAAGACTTAAATGCCCTTAGCATGACCTCTACCAACACAAATCCCACCTTTACTACCTCCACTTCCACCTTAAATGTAAATACTTTGTCACCCTTTTTCCTCCATGTTTACCCAAGGCCTCCACATCAATAACATCCTTTCTATTGCTAGCCCAAACACAAACAACTCTCACCTACCATAAGGTTAGTAAATGAAGCCATCTCTAACATATATTAGGTACATATGTTAGAGCAGTGAATTCAATAGTCACCTCATGGGCTACCCTTTCTGAGTGAGCTCACATGGTAGTTAGTTATACATGATATCATAGGCAATTCGTACACACGACTACGTAGTATTCGACTACTTATGCATTCCTTGCGAGAACGCAAATGTACAAAGATAAGAAGTTTGTAACACACCAACCCCACATCGAAAAGTATACATGTATGATCTTTGATATATATGTTAGCGCACTAAATCCAATCTGTCACTTTCTTGGCTAATCCTTTCAAATGAGATCCCATATTTATTACAAGTAGTGGTGGCACACATATTGACTTGAAGTGGTGGTGGTGAGGGTGGTGGTGGTTAACTTTGGTGGACGCAAGTGTTTTAATTGTAATCTTTGGTATTTAGAGGACAGTTAGGTAAAATTAGCAGTTTTTATGCACTTTTTCAATGGATATTAACTGAAGAAGAAAAATCTTGATAATAGTTTTAAAAGTACGAAAAAATAATAATATTTCAAAAGCTATAAGTAAAGTATTTATATTTCTTAGAAACTTTAGGGGAGACTGTGTAATTTTTATTACAAACTTTAAGGTTTCCTGGGCTCGTAGTTCTACTACTTACGTAACTACGTACACTTTTTTGGTGGGAAATATCATATCAGTGGATTGAGGATCCAATATATCCATAGAAATGGGAGATTATGAACCAGTATGCTACGGGAGCGTATCAGTACACCCTACCTTCTCAATACAAACCACACTAAGTGCATGTTTGTTACCAGTTTTTTTTTTTTATTTAAAATAAGTAAAAAAATTAATCAGAGTTGGCTTTTTTATTTTTCTGATTTTGTTTTTTTGCTTAATTTTACTTAAAGTAAAGCTACAAAAATTAAAAAATTAAAAAATTAAAAAATTTTGACTTTTTTGATAACAAACTTAAAAAAAACTTAATTTTTAAGCATTACCAAACAGAGCCTAAATTTAGGATTTTAATTACATTCTAAGAACACCTTCAATATTCCTTTCCTACCCTTGTCTTGTACATCTCCAAACCCTAAAACTTAACCACTGTCAGCACCGCTTCCTCCAAATCCGGATGCCGGTGCCCCACCTTAACCCCTTCCCCAGCCCATCCGAACTCCCTAGGACCTTCCCCAACAATCTCCATCCACCGTCAAACTCCTGGGGGCTCTCGCCAACGGAGTCCACCTCTGCCCACCCCAAATTGGGAACCTGTCCACTCCAGCCTTCCCCGTTCAAATCGGAATCGGACCAATCAAGTGTTGGGTTCGAGCAGCGATAACCTAACCAGTGCAATATTTTCGACTTTATGAACCTGAACTTCGAACATCTACAAATTGTTCGGCTGTTTTCCATCGACAAACGGTTGGTTCTCTTCCCCCCCCCCCCCCCCCCCCCTCTCTCTCTCTCTCTCTCTTTCTCTTGTTTGTTTCTTTTTGCGGTGGTTATGGTGGTTGGCGGTGGTGGCCAGCGAGTTGGGGAGGCTGTGGTGGGTTGTATAGTAGAGATGGGTGGAGTGTGAATGGAAATCCCATTTAAGGGCTGACTTGTAAAAAAAATTTGGTTTTTGGAGTTGAACTAAGTGTCTTTTGATTTGCGTTTAGAACTTGGAAGCTCCCGTATCATTCACACGGAATTTAGAACTAAAAAGACTGAATTGACCCTCCCTCTCTTAATTGACTCTTTCCTTCTCTCTTCTCCTTTTTTGTGTTGTCTAAGCACTTTCTTTCTCCCTTTACTCTTTCAAGTGTCACATTTATTCAACGAGATTAGATCAAATTTAGATATAATATTCTATATATGAATTTCAAAATCCACTACAGCATTTCCTCATAACACTGACCTCTCTCTGTACAAATCAGTTTGTGTTTTTTTTGGTGTGTGTGTGGGCGCTTGGTGCTTAATTAGGTTAATTAGTGAGAGCACGGGAACGATGGGCCCACCTAATCGATTGATATGATTCGAATAGTTCTGTTCATCTTACAGAGTTTGTTAAATATTTGATCACTCGTGCCAAACATCAACAAGATCAAAAGACTGTACATAGTCACGTACAATTTAATTATAAAATTACCAATGTCCGATTGATATAATATTTTACACGAATGATCCGCTAGACATGTTCTACTTAGATGCGAACGATTCAAATTGCATATCATTGGATCAGAGTTGAGCCCACACAACACCGTGCACAACTCTCTCTCTCTCTCTCTCAAATCCCCCAATTTAGTTTCATGACCTTCTCTTAAAATCCTTAAAAATCGCAAATAAAAAAAAAGTCAGATAAGTAGAGACGAGGAAAAATTAGGCAATTCAAAGAAGCGAAGGACAAAAAAAGGAAATGCAAAGGCTAAAAAATTACAAGCGTTTTGGAGAATTTGAACATAATTTGGAGATTGTAAGGTGCCAAAGATATTTAAATTATCTTGAAATCCATTAAACTGCTCCACCTAATTTCCAAATAAACACTTAATTTTGTTACCTTTGCATTGAATACTCCTATACGAATTTACTGCGACTCCTAGTAACCAATATCCATTATTACCATCAATTCACAAACATTTGGGTGGTTATGGTAGGAGCTCTATTTCACCAACCTTTATTTAAATTCATGAATTCAGAGATAATATTTAGGTTTTTTTAATACAATTAATGTCCTTAATTGACTTTTTTTTTTATCTGTACCCTATTTTACAAATGGATTTTTTTTTAATTTTATAAGAAAATAACGGAATAAAGGAAACCACTCATATTTCTTGTAGTATGTTTTCAAAATCATATCTGCTATATATTTTTTTAAGAAACAAACAAGACGAAATCACGTAATTATGTTTATGGATGGATCTATAAAATTTTTGTGAATAATGTACGCTCAAAGACTTTAAACAGAAAGCATTAAGTGCTATTAAATTAAGTCTGTTTGATAACAAGAATATGTAGATAAAAATTAAAAAAAATGAAAAGAAAAATAGTAGCCTCAGTCTGTCTTCATGCTAACTAAATTTAGTACTCAATATTCTAGCATAAGTGATGATGTGTGCCACTATACCATCACCGCTGCCAGCTCGATCCCGTTCCTACCACCACCACGACCCCGACACCTCCTCCACCATCACATTGCTGCCCCACTGCACCATTGATGTATGAAAACGCGTATGGAATACACGTAAACAATGAGAAAATCCACGATACAAGTACTATAGACAAATCTCTCATCTTCCGAATAAATCTTTCGTTTCACCACTAAACCGTCAAATTAGTCCACGGCCTTGAGGTCACGTAATATATATATACACACGCGCGCACACGCACATTTTCTTTCAAAGAATGAGGCAGTTCAACTTCTCTATATCATCACATTGTTTACTATACAAAGAAAACCCTGCACCACAATGACTTGAGAAATTACTTCATTTGTGGGCAATAATGGCTACAACACTCTTAAAAATCTCGTGTACTATATCACCCTCTTAAATTCTTCTTCCTTTATAAATTGTGACATACGTCTCTACCAATAGCACATCTCTCTCCACTATTCTTGTCTTCTCTCTCTCTCTCTCTCTGTGTTTAGAGTAGAAAACAGATTAGAGAGTTTATATATACCTAGTGGGTGTGGGTCTAAAATGGATAAGTCTGAATACTGTGAGAAGGCGGGCCTTAAGAAGAGGCAATGGACACGTGAAGAGGACCAGAAGCTGTTGGCTTACATTGAAGAACATGGCCATGGAAGCTGGCGTTCCTTACCCGCAAAAACAGGTAACATAATGCTATACAAATAGAAAAAAATACCGTACCTATTATAAGAAATTAACACATAATGATGTAGCAACGTTGAAACGAAAAATAAATAAATTATTAAGGTGACTTAGATTTTTCAAAAATGTGATTGGCGCATGATTCTGGTCAAGAATTATGTGTATAGATTCTATGACGTTATTATTTTTCATAAAGTGACCGTTCATTTCAAATATAAACATCCATCAAGATTACTTTTATAAAATAGAGTGTTGTGGCCACATATTCGATCTCATGGAGTTTTTTGTTTAGATTTTCTTCAATAATATCCCATTTCTTCCACAATTTTTATGCATAATACTCAACTAAAATAATATGGTTATTTTTTGTCGGTAAACTTATGTTAATCCTTGGTTATTTAAAAACAGAAGTAAAAAACTGTAAGAATAGAGAAATCAACATTTTTGACAGTTTTTATAGTTGATTGTTTTTTTCTTATAAGCTAGAAGAGAGCGAAGTTATGACAATTGACAAACAACTGACAATTGAAATAATAAGACCCAAAGTCCGCCTCCAGTAATCTTTTTGTTTATATATCAATGTACATATATAATTTTTTAAATGATTTTCTATTTATATATCAGTATACATGTTTATTATATGCGTAGTTGTTGTGTGTGTATATGTAGAAATATGTATTAGAGCATCTCCATTGCACACATCAGTGGTTGTGTTAGTGTAAGATGTTAGCTAATTAGCTTTTGTCCTCCATTGAGCATGTTAAGGAAGTTGCTAAAGTTGTGAGTTATAAAAGTATTTGCTAACTACAGCTAGTATGTTAGCAAAATCTTGTGGGCTCAAATCATTTAACAAGTATAACTGTATAAGGGTTACCCATTTTAAACTTTTAATCCAATTTAATGGGCATTTCGCTAGTTGATTAGCTAATGTAATGAAGTTTTCTTGTGGACACTAACTAGCAAAGTAGTTAGCAAAAGAAATTGGATCTCACTGGACGCTTTAACACATAAATTTAACTTGTGCGATGCTGTTATGTAGTAAATTAGTGCATGCTTCTGTTTGACATACAAGCAGGGCTCCAGAGATCTGGGAAAAGTTGCAGGCTGAGGTGGACAAATTATTTGAGACCTGATATCAAGAGAGGAAAGTTCAGTTTGCAGGAAGAACAGACCATTATCAAACTCCATGCTCTTCTTGGAAACAGGTAATTAGAAACAGAAACACTCATTTATAAATCTTAAATCATAAATGTAACTTAATTATCTAACACCAGTTCGTGAATAATTTGCTCATGTTTTCAGTATCA
>BRYE01000013.1:1745000-1750000 GCA_030159115.1 Actinidia arguta var. hypoleuca | reverse complement strand
GAGCACGTGAACAATACTTTAGCCGAGAATAAATTTTATAAACAAATGAAAGAGTACATTTTGGTGTTTTTATTATTTTAAGAAATAGTAAAATAATTTTGTTTTATTCTCAAGTAGCAACACAAATAAATTTTTATTTATATTTATACCCAAAAAATAAAAATTAAATAATTACCAAACAAGCTCATAGTATGTGCACGTTTGGCAAATCTTATTATAAGATATAATTTTTTGTTATGAAAGTTATGTCAGAATGTTTGGCATAATTTTAAAATAAAAAAAAAACTTACAAAAGCTAAAAAATAAGATTCTTAAAAGCTTCGTATTAAAATTTTTGAAATTCTTCTTTGAAATAAATAATTCTAATACAAATTCAACTATATACATACAAAACACCTTCGTAGCGTCTTGCAACCTCCTCTGTTTGCTTTCTTCATCGGGTAAATGCACTTCTGGCTAGCGGCTAGTGCTGTTATTTGGGCGGCGAGCGGGTTACGCTCGCTCAACCACGTCCCGGTGTTGGCTATTGAACTTGAGTGACGGGCAGGTTAGACACGGGGAAAAAATCAAGAAAAAAAGCTTGAAAAAAACATTTCAAATTTGTACCAATTTTTAATTAGAGCATCAATGTGTACCCAGTAGTTCATATATATAGAGAGAACTCATATTTTGTTGAACAATGATAGTTCATATAAGGTCATTTTCATTTTATACCCTCCATTATCTGAATTTTGCTTTCGTCCTTTATATTTGAATTTGAACGTATTTAACTTTAAATTTTGGAGACAATTGCTATATATATCCTCCGTCTACATTCGTCAAAATATGTGTATGAAAATAGCCATGTATGGTACATAACCTACATAAAAAGAAAAAATAAATTTTTAAATATTTTTTGGGGGATAAAAATATATTTTTTTCCTTCTTTAATGAAATTTTATCCATATTAAATAAAAAAAATTATATTTTCTAACTTCCCCTTGTCAATAACAACAACAAAAGTAAAGATAATTTTTTACTAAACAGTATAAAAAATCACTAAAGACAAAAATAATCTTATATTTATACTAATTTGAAAACTTCAATGTGGTCATATGTGTGCCAAGTGACTATTTTTTTTTTATCATAAATTCTAATCGATGTTGACCGCATGTCCACGTTGCAACTGCTTCCAAAGTTTTGAGTTCAATATCTTCAAATAAAAAAGTGAGGGATGAAAATAAAAACTAGATAAAAATTGAAGAGTGTATAATAAAAATTATCTTTATCTTTACATATATATATGTCATGGTCAAGTCAAACACAAGTGTGTATGTTCGCATCAGTACAATGTTATTGGATCTACTTTCAATAATAGTATGATGAAAAAAGAAATAACAAATTCTTGCTTGATTAGTGGTAAATTCAGATATATAATCACGACCCATATGGAAAACGTTTTTTCTACTTGGAATATCACTCTCAACTGTCCAACTGTTTGAAATTGAGTCAACCATAGTGCTCTAACTAAGAATTTTAAAAAAAAATTATTGACCAAATTTTGATATAAATTGAAAGAGCTATGGTATGAAGAAGATGAAGACTCTATAGAAGTGTTCTTCATATATATATATAGAACAAAAAATCTTACTCTTGACACATGTCATAATTTCTTGTTCCTTTTAAATTACCTCCAAACCATTGACACTCAGTAACAACCTCCTCCTTTTAAATTATTCCATAAACCCTTGAAACATGTCATAACTTTCTCTTCATCTCTTTAAATTACTCTACAAATCTTTGACACATGTCATAACCTCCTCTTCCTCCCTTTAAATTACCCCACAAATTCTTGACACATGTTATAACCTCATTTTTCTCCCTTTAAATTACCTCACAACCCATATTTTTATACTTTTTAAATTTTTACAAATAAAGACTCCCAAAATCTACAATTAAAAAATAAATAAAAAATTACAAACATATGATAAAAAATTATTTATCTAAAAAAAAAACTAATAAAAAAATAAAAAATTTGATAAAAAAAATTTAAAAAAAACTAATAAAAAACTGAAAAAAAATTTAAAAAAAAACTAATGAAAAAAAAATTCAAAAAGATATACAAAAAAACTAAAAAGAGAGAGAGAGAATAGTGGGGGAGCATTTTGATAAATTCGGAGGGGACAAGGGAGAGTGGGACTGTCAGGGGTGTGAGATCACCTCTCAAATAAAGTAAGAGTAAAACATTTGAAATACTAATGGATATATATTGGAGAGTACTAGCCTTCTGGAAATAGCGAAACAAACCCAGCAAAGACAGCGGCCCTGGCCTTCTGGAGAGTATTTTTTTAGGTAAATAACAGTAAAAATCACTTATAATGGATATATATGAGATGTTCGGTAATGTTGCTATTTTTTATTTTTTATTTTTATTTTTATTTTAATTATTTATTTATAAATTAAAAATTAAAAATATATTTATATTTATTTTTTTTTAAACTATTTAAAAATAAAAATATGGTGGTGGTGGTGATGAAAACGGAGATCGTGGAGGAAGTGGTGGTGGAGACAGCGGTGGTGCTTGTGGCGGTGGCGGTGGTGGAGCACGTGAACAGTGCTTTAGCCGAGAATAAATTTTGTAAACAAATGAAAGAGTTCGTTTTGGTGTTTTTATTATTTTAAGAAATAGTAAAATAATTTTATTTTATTTTCAATTACAAGTAACAACATAAATAAATTTTTACTTACATTTATACTCAAAAAATAAAAATTAAATAATTACCAAACAAGCTCATAGTATGTGCACGTTTGGCAAATCTTATTATAAGATATAATTTTTTGTCAAGAAAGTTATGTCAGAATATTTGGCATAATTTTTGGACAAAAAAAACACTTACAAAAGCTAAAAAACAGGATTCTTAAAAGCTCCGTATTAAAACTTTTGAAATTCTTATTTGAAATAATCAATTCTAATACAAAATCAACTATATACAAACAAAACACCTTCGTAGCGTCCTGCAACCTCCTCTTTGTTTGCTTTCTTTATCGGGTAAATGCACTTCTGGCTAGCGGCTAGCGCTGTTATTTGGGCGGCGAGCGAGTTACGCTCGCTCAGCCACGTCCAGGTTCGGTGTTGGCTATTGAACTTGGGTGATGGGCAGGTTAGACACAAGTTATTCGGGGAAAAAAATCAAGAAAAAAAGCTTGAAAAAAACATTTTAAATTTGTACCCATTTTTAATTAGAGCATCAATGTGTACCCAGTAGTTCATGTGTGTGTATATATATATATATATATAGATAGAGAGAGAGAGAGAGAGAGAGAGAGAGAGAACTCATATTTTGTTGACAATGAAAATTAATAAATAAATATTAAAATTATATATAAGGTCATTTTCATTTTATATCCTCCATTATCTGACTTTTATTTTCGTCATTTATATTTTAATTTGAACATATTTAACTCTAAATTTTGGAGGCAATTGCAATATATACCCTCCGTCTACATCCGTCAAAATATGTGTATGAAAATAGCTATGTATGGTACATAACCTACATAAAAGGAAAAAAATAATTTGTCAAATATTTTGGGGGGATAAAAATATCTTTTTTCCATCTTTAATGAACTTTTATCCATATTAAATAAAAAGAATTATGTTTTTGAACTTTTCCTCGTTAATAAGAACAACAAAAGTATAATTTTTTACTAAACGGTAAAAAAAATTACTAAAGACAAAAATAATTTTATATTTATACTAATTTGAAAACTTCAATGTGGTCATATGTGTGCCAAGTGACTATTTTTTTATCATAAATTCTAATCGATGTTGACCGTAGGTCCCCATTGCAACTGCTTCTAAAGTTCTGAGTTCAATATCTTCAACTTAAAAAGTGAGGGATGAAAATAAAAACTTGATAAAAATTGAAGAGTATATAATAAAAATTATCTTTATCTTTATCTTTATCTTTATATATATATATATGATGTCATGGTCAAGTCCAACACCTTTGCTCAAGCCCAACCCAATTTTAATTCGGTGAATTCTATTTTTTTTATTCGTCCCGACTTTCTTGTAATTTCTATTGCCTCCCCTTATGTTCCAACCTTTTCTTTTCCCTGCCTCATGACTATTACCAAGCAGTTTTATGGGTACGAAATATCTTCATCTAATATTAATGGATTTCTTGTGTGAAACCTAACCTTCAAGTAGAGTTAATATTTTATGCTAATGCTTCAATCCAGTTCATGTATTGATTTTTTTTAAAAAATCCTGTTGTGGGTCCCACTCTCAGTCCCACACCGATGATTCGAATTGTTTATCTCGTAAGTCCTACAACGAAAATTATTAATGCAAAAACTCAGTTTCATCGAACAGCTATAAACATAATAACAAAACATATTTTATTTAATAAAATAAATAATTTTAAGTTTACGGTGATATAGTCGTTCATCGAGCAAAAATTAAAATTGTAAGTAGGTCCCATAAATTAAACCACACCCCGCTAAATTCAATAAATGAAAGAAACAAGTTGTTGGGGATTCAGAAACTCAGTTGCATGCGTGCGCTGCTCATTCGTAAACGTGAAATGTTTCCAAAAAATTTCAATGCAAATGCAATACTTTTAAAATCACGCTGATGAAAAGGCTTGGGTGTACTGATGTAATAAATCCCATATTGTACCACTCAAAATCAAGATGGAATGATCCACACAAATCCTGGCTAATGATTTGTAATTAATTTTTCAAGTGTGATGCAATATATATTTTGGTGTTTTGTGAAAACGTTTCCAGATTAGATCTTAGAGTTTGGCACACCGGAATCTGTGTCATTTTATTTGGCACGAATTCTGATTCTGGCAAAAAATAACTTTTAAAATTGTTTAAGAGTTGATTCTGATAAGTTACTAATTTGATAATTTAAAATATGCTTTCAAAAATCAACTCTTAGAAATCTAAAAGTTTTATCAAAGGCCCACGTGATTCTAAGGAAAATAATTTTTTCTCTCCTTCTGTATGAATGT
>BRYE01000013.1:1725000-1727500 GCA_030159115.1 Actinidia arguta var. hypoleuca | reverse complement strand
ACTAAAAATAAAAATAGAAGCTAAGGCAACTGATCTTTAGAAAGAGAATTCATGAGATGCAGAGTTTTGGAAGGAAAAAAATACATATTTTGTGAGCAACTAGCTTATCTGGGATCTTAACTCCCACACTAATTTACTGAGGCTGAGTTTGTAATATTGTTTTTTTCGATCTTTTTAGTTCTTTAGATTTAGATTTCGATTTTTATTTTTATTTTATTAAAATTTTATATTTTTTTTGTTTATCTTGTTGAGAAGAGTCAAAAAATATAAAAAAATCATCTAAAATCTTTTGGTACCAAAGACTGGTACTTGACTTAAAATCAAATAAATTATAAATAAAAATATTAAATAATTTTACTAAATTGAATTCACTGCTAATATAGACTAAATCATAACTTTCTTAGAATAACTAGTGTTGGGACATTATAACTCAAAAAAGTGACCGATGATGAGTATGTTTTTTAAGTTAGGCTGTTCATTTATTTAAGAAAGAAAAATTATAGGTACATACTAAAAAATGAGTGCGTACAAGACACAAACAAGTGGGATCCGTCCTAATTAGGATTTTTAAAAAATCTTAATTAAGACGGGTCTCACTTGTTTGTGAGACACATTTTTTAGTGTGTCTTGTACGTATCATTGTTCTTTAAAAAAATATATAATAAAATCATATAATTATTATTATCAAATGAATTTGATTTTTTTTATATACCACACATATAAATTAAAAAAAAATGAATAAATCAAATCTATCAAAGTATAGAGCCCTAGTGGACTACTCTGTGCGAGCAGATAGCACACACTCTTTAATCTAGATTTGGACCTTTCCTTGATTGATTTGCGGGATGAAGCAATAATTTTCTATTCTGCAAGAGTGATGAGTTGTCACGCAATAAAAGCCGGACAGCACGTGAGTGCATGAAAAAGGAAAGTCTAACCCCACTTTAAACATTTTAGGAAAAAACATGGATTCTTTAAATTAAGATAAGTTTATTAAAATATCCTTTTATGTAATACAAATATTTAAATAAATTTATTATAATAAAAACATAAAAAGTGCAATTGAAGAAACGAATACAGGTGATTTTTGAAACTACAAAATATAGACAGTGAATATTCGCATGTAATGAAGTCCACAAAAAAATTAAGTTTCATCCACATTTCAGTATGTACGGCACAAAATGTAATGTCCCATCAAAATTACGTTTGAAACTATTATCAAAATTATATCTAAAATTCATTTTTTGGAAAAAAATGCTAATATTGATTTAGGACTATGGTATTTATTTTTTCTCAATATATTAAATAAAATAAATAAATATATTTTTTTAACAAATTCTAAAGTACAATATAATAAACAGTTAAAATTATCAAAATGTACTTGGCTCATAAAACTCACAATTTTTGAACTTTAGAAGTTGAACTTTATAAAAAAGGAGAGTAGATCAATTGTCCCGTCAAAACTACCAAATTAAAATTACCAAAATGTAATGTCCCATCAAAACTACAATTGAATCTATTATCAAAATTATATCTGAAATTTATATTTTGGCAAAAATGCTAATATTGATTTAGGACTTTCGTATTTATTTTTTCTCAATATCTTAAATAAAATAAATAAATATTTTTTTAACAAATTCTAAAGTACAATATAATAAACAGTTAAAATTACCAAAATAGACTTGGCTCAATAAATCCATAATTTTTAAACTTTAGAAGTTGAACTTTATAAAATCTTTCCTGATAAATTATATTAGGACATATCATCACGTGAACGTTTCAAAACATTTGGAACAGTTGATTTGAACCCATAAAAACAGAGAGATGCAAAGAAAATAGAGTTCAGCATGATCATCATTTGCCTCGAAAGGCCACACATTATGTAGAGACCCCACTCACCTTCTCCCACCCAAATGAATCTCGTTTTTGTCTTTTCTTCTCCGACGCTAAGCCACGACATCTGCAAATTGTCTAAATTACCCTTACACACGTGACCAAAAATAAAATAGCTAAGAAAAGTTCAAAATTTATATTAAATGTCAAACAAAAAACGGTCGTTAGGAAAATGATTTATTGGATTTTTTATTAAAAAATTCAACGTTAAATTAGCCAAGTATAGTGTTTTTGTGCCAAATTACTAATTTGCTCTCGTTAAACATTAGTTTTACTTCATTTCTAAAGAATAAATTAATTGAAATAACAACTTTCTTGATTCAATTTAGTATAACGAAAAGAAGATGCAAATATTCACTCTTTTGGATTAGTCTACAAGAACATTTGAATCGAATAAATTAATAGTCTAAACTTTCGCGTAATGCAAATTATGCACTTCTCCTTCCTATTTTATGATTAATTAATTATCAATAATGTCACTATCAGTAATATTTATACATACAAATATACAAAAAAATCCGTTTGGCGAAACTTTTCTATAAAATGAGGACTTTATCGAAATGGGATTCACCAAAGTCCTTTAAAAAAAAAGCCATTCTAAAACAAC
>BRYE01000013.1:1712500-1717500 GCA_030159115.1 Actinidia arguta var. hypoleuca | reverse complement strand
TAGGCACACTGCCAAACCACGTAAATTTTTGCCTTCTCTAATGTGATTTTCTTTATTCATTTTTACTATTTTCGTAGTAGGACGATTCGTTTTTGCATAGCAATCAAAATCACTGGTTTAAGCTGTGTGTGAACTTGATTGTGAGATTGCTTAGGCAAATCCAGGAGAAAGGCCAAGGAAGTTGATAAGAGAAAAAGCAAAAGCAGAGCAGATTTTGGTCTCTGATGAACAAAACTGGCGAGTGGGGACATATCAAGAGAATGGTTTTGCTGTGACCCAACAGTCTAACAGTGTTAAAGAGGTTAGTGGGTTCAAATCATTGATGGAAGGAGGTAGGTGGGACCAATCTATTGTCTCCTGAATTTTGGTTTTGGTACAATGTGGGCATGCAGTGTGTACAAGTCTGTCTACACATACAAATAAAAAACTAGTACAAACAAATATTTTATACAAAATGATGTCGCAGAATGTGAGTCTTTTAATTTCAAATAAAACACCCATCAAGATGTGTGTGAGAGAGAACCAATAATCCTCACTTTAATGGGTGGTATGAAGAATTTAGATATAAAAGGGATCATATTTGCACTATAAAAAGGCAAGGAGAAGTATAGGGTGGTGTGTGAAGCATCCTAAGCTTCAAGAACAGGAATAGGTTCTACCTTTGCTTATAGAAAGAGCTTGTTAATTAGTAGTAATTTTCTTGGTAAAAAAAACCAAAAGTTAAAAATAAATAAAGCTATACAAATGATGCCCCATATAGACCGCTCATTTTTCTCGAACGAAGCATTTCTGTTAAAGTTCATCATCGTTAAATAAAAATAAACAAAAGTTGCCTCAAAGTTTCTTTCGGCCACGACGAAGAAGAATTGACATGATCTTATTATTCTCTCTGATGCATTGTTTGTGGGATACCAATGATGCCTATGTTTCTAGTATATAAGAGAAATTAAAGGAAAGCACAAGTCAAATGGTTCTTTTTTCTTCAATTTTTTATTTTAGTTTTTGTGCAAAGTTGCAAAATTCCTTTTTATTTCATGAAGAAAAGAGTGGTGGGAAAATAAATCAAGAGTTAGTGGACTGAGTGAGGTTAGGGTGTCAACTATATTGGATGCTCTATAAAAAGTCATGTGTCATTTCAATTTTTTTACAAATTGTTCCTATTGGAAGAAGTATATATTAGCTCTCCCCCTCCATTACAGTTCTTTCCTAGTGGTTAAAAGAACACAATTATTTGCCACTCATTTGGGTACCACCCCCACTTAAGTGCACATCTTTATTAGGATTGGAGTCAATTGGTCCAAACTCCACTTGCTTTGACTCTCTTTTGGCTCCAAAAGCCTCTTTAAGAAAGTGAGATGCTAGGCAACTTCATTACTTTGATTGGCAAAAAGGTTTAAAGGAGGAAAAGAAGGAGATGGATTTTATGTAGTTTTTGGATTGCAGAGGTGCAATTCAAGTATTTTGGACTTGTTTTAATGATCAAAATCGTTCATATTGCAGACATCGTCGTGAAGATTAATACTGTAAAAAATCATGTTGATCGGATACAGAACAATATTCGTTTAGTATTGTTTTATAACTTAATAAACGAGTTTGACACACATGATTATACCAATTTATTTTGATATAAAGTGGCATTGATTTGTTATTTATTTGTATCCGATCAACGTGATTTTTTATAACATTAAACTTCTCGATGAAGTCTATAATCTGAACGATTTAGATCATCAAAATATGTCCAAAATGGAATCAAAATGCTAGAACTACACATCTACAATCAAAGAAGTGGGGTCCAATAAAGAAAAAGAATATTTATTCAAAAAACATTATATAGAGAAAATCACTGGAATAACGCTAGAATGATGTTATTGTGAATAAAACTATATACACAAGCTTTTTATTTTAAAAAAAGTGAACGAATAATATTAAACCATGTCATTCTATACAAAATATTATGTATGAATTTTCTATTTATTTAACTCCACTTGCTTTCACAGTTTGACTCTCTTACAACTCCAAAAGCCTCTTTATCTTTAAGAGAGATGCTAGGCAACTTGATTCCTTGACTGGCAAAAAGGTTTAAAGAGGCAAAAAGGAAAACTCTACTTATATAAACAACTTATACAAAAAAATACCATCGGAATAACGTGATACTGATATTATCGTGAATAAAAATAATATTAAACTGCATCATTTTATACAAAAATTTTATATGGATTTTCTGTTTGTGTATATAGTAGAAAAAAAAAGGATAAAAGGCATGAAATAATATAAAGCTAAAGAGAGATTTGAATAGACAAGGAACAGAAGCAATTAAGCGTCATGTTTCAAAGAATCCACCCAGTGGAATGCTTGCTGGTTGTGGGGGTGTGAAGAAAAAGGACAATAATAGCCAACAACTTCTATTTCAGTTGTCCTTTAGTTTCCTAATTTAATAACACTCCTTTCCTTGTGAAAAGAAGGCAAAAAGTTTTGGTAAAACATTTCGATGATATATAGCAATTCTCTACAAGAACATGTTGCACCCTGGTTCTAAGGTTCTAACTTGTAACAGGTTCTAATAGAGGGAATAGGTGGAAAGTCTCTTCTATCTCTTTTACTAGAGATTTATTTTCTAGCAGATGACAATACTTACCATCGTGTCGAGTTACAAGTTATATCAATTTTTTAGTACTATACAAGAATTTAATTAATTATATATTATCTTTCAATGTAAATTCTTTAATTGAGATTTGAATAATTTGGTATAAGATCAATTAACCACCACACCGAGTACGCGATTTGGTAAATTCTTAGGTTGTTTGGATGTAGGGTTAGGCTTCTCTAAGCATTACTAACATGACCTAATACAAATCTCTGCATCCACAAAATCTTACACAAGAGAAAAAAATTAAGGGGTTAGTTTGATAATTCAATTCAGTACTTAAAAATAAATGTATTAAGTGAAATCGAATTAAGTTGGTTTGATAACAGTATTGTACATCACTTATTCTATCATTGCAGCCACCACAACTATACTACCACCATCATTCAAACATCACTACTACTACTACTACTACTACTACTACTACTACTGTTGCCGCCACTGCACCTCCATATCTTCACCACATCACCCCCTCAACCACCACAATAATCCCAATCACTTTACTAGCCATGATTACATTAGCATGCCGCTGCCACATCAATACCACTAAATCACCATCAACCATCACAACTTATTTTTATAAATTAAAAGAGAAAATTATAAAAAAATAAATGTTGTTGAACATGTAATTAGATTTAGATTTAGCTTGTTGAATTTTTCAATCAGTTTCAATTCAACACTTATATTGTACTGAATAATTTTTTAACTTAAAACATTCAACATTTAGTTTTTAGTATTTATTTTTCAGTTTTTAGCATTCTGTTTTATTAAATAAAACCTTAAGCAAGAACTTAAAATTAACTAAGCCTGTTCAGAACAGAGCATTGTCCTCAACTTTAATAGCCTACTCTCCCTGTGTCCAATCGCACCCTTAAAATTACTTTTCTTGTTAACGTATCTCTCTCTCTCTCATCAAGTACAGAGTGTTGAATCTACATCATAATGAAGCTTGTCCTGACCTTAATTGATATCCATTTGATCCAATTTGGCTTAATTGATTATAATGAGTCATGACATGAACATTATGGTCAATCGTCCCAAACAAAAAGTTTGAAGATCAGGTCCAAGGACATCATCGTGTGGTCCACCTTGCACGGTTACCTGCACCTGCACTACACTACATACAACGACTATTGCATGTATATCATTTGTTCATTCAAATTGGTCCCACACTTCCACTTTAAACCTATACAATCTCCATTAGCGATGTGTGACGGAAGGAATATATAAGTTTATTATTATTAGATGGTAATATCACGTATCAATAATAATGTGATATTACCGTTGTTATTAACTTAACTCTTTGATCACATGATACTAAGGTAAAATACGCTTTGCACCCCTTCGTTTTTATCAAAGTTTCACGTATACTCTTCTCTTCCATTGCATTTGTCACTTTTTAAAAATTTCAGGCTAAGTATCTCAATATGGTATTTTTGTCCATTTGTCGTTCAGTCAAGAGCTATGTAGAATCTTTTCGTGGGGTCACACGTCTCATTTCTGTCACTTAATTGAATAATAAATGAACGAAAAAATCACATAGATACTTGACTGGATACATAAAGCGATGACTAATACAGTTAGATGTGATGGGTGGGAAGTGCAAATTTAGCTGAAGGGATTAATTGAAAGTTTCTACTTCTTGGAAGCTTTACATGATGTAATGGACCTACAATCCAGTTAAGGGGAGGTGGAGACAGAGTGAGTGAAGTTGCAGCTTTTGCTCTTTAAAGTTGCTGCTTTGGACATGTCCATCGGTTGGACTTCTGAGACTTGACTATATCAGGATAGATAACATATAGAGTGATTTTAGAATTAATAAAGCAAACCCCAACTCAAACAATTTTTTAAAAAATAAATAAATTAAATGTAATTTCATCCAACAAAGATCTCATGAGTAGCCACTCCTCCCCGTTTGGTCTATTTTTTTTTATTTTTATTAAAAAATTTCAGTTATTTTTTGGGTTTGTTTGGTAACTTTATTTGTGATGAGTTTATGATAATTTATTTGGAGTGATTTTTTTTTCACTTTAATTTAAATATTATTATTTTTTATTTTTTTAGTTAATCAAACGGTAACATAGTCACATGTATGTCGAGCCCATTCCTTATTTTTTTTTATTATTTTTTCTATTATAGAAGAAATTATATAAGTTTGTAAATGGTAAGTCCATTAAGAGCCAACTCATTTTCTACTTATCCAACGAGTGACTTATTATTCACACACGTTTTCAACACTCCCAAGTTATCAGTTTTATGCATGAATGGTGCATATATATATATATATATATATATATATATATATATTTTTTTTTTTTTTTTCTTTTTTTTCTTTTTTTTTTTCTTTTTTCTTTTT
>BRYE01000013.1:1637500-1640000 GCA_030159115.1 Actinidia arguta var. hypoleuca | reverse complement strand
GATTGCATCACCATAAGTTTTAAAAAATTCACTAATTATGCTACACATTTTAATATAATTTAAAATTTATATAAGCTAGCCTTTCAAATTTTTTAAAAATAATTTCAAAATTATAGAAGTTAATCCCTCCAAATTTTTTAAAGACCTTTTCTGCAATGACTTTTTTTCCTTAATTATGCTTTCGCCCCCGTAGTAATAATCATGGATTCGTCCTTGATTTTAGTGCTTCTCTCACCGCTCTCACATGGAAAACCTAACTAACCTTGCACACCTTGACAAGCATGAGCAGATGAAAAAGGGGCAAGTGGGATCAACTGGAAAAAAAAATTACACTGTTAGCATTTGAATATTTATAATAAATATAATTTTGACTATAAATAAAATTTGACCCCACAAAAATTAATAATTTACTCTTAAAATATATCATAAATACAATTTTGAGCCCATAAAAAATTATTTTTACAAGTTTGGCCTCACTAAAATTATTTTCTAGCTCCGCCCTGTCGACAAGCCAAATAAGAGAGAGAGAGAGAGAGAGAGCTCCTCTGGTGAAGTGCATGGCGTTAGACAGCCGCAAAACACCCGTATATCCCGCTCCACACTATCCAACATGCGCATGATCCTTCCCTAATTTATTCTTCGACCCATTTAATGAATATATATATATATATATATATATATACAGAATTAAGGAATTAACAATACAAGTTACAAACTCTTTTAACAACATAAGTTCTTAGATAAATTGAAAAAATATCAGTTATAAAGGTATTCATAATGCTAAAATGACTCAAAAAAAAAAAAAAATACAAGACAAGACAAGACAACAACAATTTCGAATCTAAACGATAAATCTTCCTTTATTGAATAATTTAGAGTCAAGATTCTGAGTAATTAACATTTTTGTTCGACGTATTTGAGTAGTCATAAACACACGACAAATGCCCGAAACTTTAATGCAACTTTAGGGATAAATAACTAAGAGACTGGCTTCACTCTAGTTCGGGTATGGACTTGGGAAGTCTAGTCCGGCATAAGATTGTGTCGGTTTGGAGTGTTTGCAAATCAAATATCTAGATTTATTCACCACTCAATAAAACCCAAGTATTGGATCTGAACAAAAAACAACTGACCCATATTAGATGGATGGATGGATGGTTAGACAAAATCCGAACTTTAATTTGCCAGAAGTGCTGATGTGTCTTTACTCACACACAGCCTCTTCAGGCCATTCCTCGACTGGAGAGAAGCCAAACTCAATAATTAAATTAAGATAGCCGATGGGTTCTGCTATACAAACAAAACTTTAATAGAAAATTTACATTTGATGGTTTGGTATAATTTTAAAGTAGTTTTTGAATCTTGTGGAATTTCAACTGTTTGAACACTTGTTTGACTAGTTTGGACTCCCCATATAGGCCCTGTTTGGTAATACTTAAAAATCAAATTTTTTTAAACTTGTTATCAAAAAAATCAAGATTTTTTAACTTTTTTGCTTTTCTGACTTTACTTTAGCTAAAAATAAAAATAGCAAAAGCAAAAAAAACAATTATGGCAGACTTTTTTGTTTATAAACTTAAATAAAGCCAGCCAAAAAGCTGGTAGCAAATGGAGCCATAGTCCACATTGAATTTTCAGTGACTACTCTTTAGATGTTTGAACAACATACATACCCAAGAAAGAAGAGGAAGAAAGAGAATGGTGTCATACATGAGGTTATTAAGCTGGTTACTATTCTTTTTGGTTAGTGTGAGGTTCTCTATTGCACTTACCCACCAAGGTATGCAACATTTTTTACAGGCAAGAGGTTCATTTTGATGCCACACCCTTCTTTTTCAATTTGGTTATGTCATTTTATTTTTACATTTTGTAGATGGCAAAGTGGCTAGAGGATTAAATGGTGTTTCAACTAGAGATGTAAGAGAATATAAACCAACCCCCCTACCTATTGTCTATAATCCATATATTATTGCTACACAAATGTAATATTACTAGTTACTGGACTTGGATTCTCACCATTTCATAATCAGAGTTTTAATCACAGTATCAATAACGGTATCAGTGATATGACTCTGTATAAACCAGCATCGGGTAATATCGCATGATATGATTCACAGTGATTCTCTATTCACATAATCTTTCTAAACATAGAACCAATGATATAAATCAGTAATAGAAATTTGGCCAACATGTAAAATTTCTCAAAAAACTTCCGAATTCATATGCAGACAAGAAAGGTTAGAAACTCATAACCACATGCATTATTTTTTTAAAACTTTTGCAGACCATTGATGTATAGATTTGTGGTGTGTACTTTTCATGTTTGCCAGGAACAAAGGAGTGGGAGGACTCTTCTCTCTCAAGAGGCAGATGATGTGTCTGGTTTTGTATCTTTCACTGCTGATTACAAATCTCCAAGGCAACATTCCCCTAAGAATAACTGAAAAAGCAAGAAAGCTTTTTCATTTTTCAAGACAGTTTCACCCTTTACCAGTATGAT
>BRYE01000013.1:1607500-1612500 GCA_030159115.1 Actinidia arguta var. hypoleuca | reverse complement strand
TTGAATATCATACAATCCGACAAGTGGGGTCATTTGACCCCACAAAATTTTCTTTTGCACTTTTAATTTATTAAAAAAATTATACTTTTACCTCAATAAAAAAATATATTATTTTAACTCCACTAAAAAAAATTACACTATTATCTCATAATTTTATGAATTTAACCCCATTAAATAATTATTTTGACTCTGCTCCTACAATTCAATCCGACATCTTATATCGTAGTACTAACGATATCTTGTGATGAGTTCTTAGCTTGATTAATAAATATAAGAAAAGATAAGATGTCGTATCAAGTAATATTTAAATATAACAAAAGATAAGAAGATAGAATGATTTGACATTGTTTATGGATTCTTCACTTGAGTTGCATCAATTAAAAAAGTCTGTATGGAGACAAAAGTAATTCAGAAGAATTTGAGGCCAAAGTAGCATACTTTACCTTAATGCCATCATTTGACAAACACCATACTAAATAAAAAAAAAAATGACACATTAAAGCTCACAAAATGCAGATTTGAGGTCTTCTTTCCACTTTTCAATTTCATGTCAATCTCCATTTCTTCCACTTTAGTGTTTTAATGTAATAATAGCAAAGTAGAACAAAATGGAGGGTGTATTTGGCCCAACCAGTTATAATAGAAAATGATTATTTAAAGTGTAAACAGAAACCTATTTGAACTGTAGGGTTAGGTGAAAAATTGCTCTCAAAAAGGTAAAATCTCATAGTGTCAGTCAAATCATTTACACATTGGGGTCATGCATTATAATAAAATTTAATAATGTGATTAAATTATTAGTTTTGTGGGTCTATGTTAATCATATTCTAGTACAAAATTAAAATTATGAATTATTAGTCTATTGAGACTGATAATCATCCATTTCATATTTTAGTATAAAAATTAAATTCTAGACAGTTAGTCCATTAAAACCGTTAATCACAAGTAAGTTGGTATTTATAATTGGACTAGTTATCTAACCTCTTTCCTAATTCTCAAGGGATTTGGAATTAACTATCAATCCCATTAAATTAAAATCTATTATCAAACATGATTTAGAGGTTAAGTATCAATATAGCATCTTTTTTAATAAATATTAAAAAGAGATTACATAATCTTTAATTGGACAGCAAATGAATAGAAGGTTCACATTTTAAAATTTTGTTCTTCACATGATGAGGACCCCAGTAAATTGTTTATTAAATAACTTTAATATCACTGATATTTCAGTCTCAACCTTTGACCACTCATGCCAAAACAGCAAATGATTTTTTATTAATATTTTTAATTAGATCCAACACTTGGTGATCAATGACATGATCCAAATGGAATTTAAAAAACAGGGGGGTGTTGAACCCAAGGGATATGGATGTGCAATCATGCAAACCACTTTCTTGTGTTTCCAAACAAGTTCTAACAAATTACTCAAAAAAAAAAAAAATTGCTCATTTTCTTCTTTGAATTAGTGCTGAATTAGGCTTATATGTTTTGATGATCCAAATTATTTTATTTTGTATAATTTGCTTGATAAATCTATCAGATATCAATAATTACATGATTGAATTATTTTTTTAATTTTTTTAAGCTTAAAAAAAAGACCATATTTGTTTTTAAAGAAAATTGACAGTTTATTTTCAGAATCATAATTTTGAAAAAATTATATTTTTTTCGAATTTGAATTAAGAAAACTTTTTCAACTTCAAATTTTGTAGTCTAAATTTACTTAATTATGAGATTTCGGATACTCAAATGAATCTAAATGATTTATTTTGTATTCAGATAAATTTTCTTAATTCAAATTCAGAGACCGTAAAACTTATTGTTAATTTTTAAACCAAGAGATTGACCTAATGTTTTAGGCTTGCTATACCAATATTTAAGACTTTTATGGGTTCACAAGCGGAAAGTCCATTCAATATTTGACTTTTACTATTGTGAGATCTCTAATGCCCAATTTAGCGTAGTTTGATTTTTAGATTTATTTGGTCTTGTTGTTTTTTAAATTCAGAGACCGTAAAACTTATTGTTAATTTTTAAACCAAGAGATTGACCTAATGTTTTAGGCTTGCTTTACCAATATTTAAGACTTTTATGGGTCCACAAGCGAAAAGTCCATTCAATATTTGACTTTTACTATTGTGAGATCTCTAATGCCCAATTTAGCGTAGTTTGATTTTTAGATTTATTTGGTCTTGTTGTTTTTCAAAATTTTTCATCATTAATGAATTTTTTTTAAACATGATTAAAAATTTATATTTTTTGAGTTCTTTTTAACAAGAAGCAATTGAAAACATAAAAATTGTGTTCAAATTTAGAAAACATGCCACTAAAGATGAATAAATCTAACTAATTTGTAGAGTAAAAATAATTTTTTTCTCTTAAATAATTTTTTTTTTTAAAATAGATGAAATATTTTATATTTTCAGACTCTTAACGTTAAGAGAAATAAAAAAATTTAATCAAACAATAAAAATAAGAAATTTACTGAAAATAATAAAAAAATAAAACCTATTATTTTATTTTTTTTTTAAAAATAAGCCAAACGAAGCCTTACTTACCCAAAATTATGGGTTAACATATCCTTCGGAAGGCGGCAAAAAGGACGTGCAAGTTGGTCGCACACGGATTTTTTGGTCCCCCATTTGGGAAAGACCCACCCAGCCACCTCCATTGTCTCTCTCTCTCTCTCTCTGGGCATCGCATTCGCATAGCAGCAGCACTAAACAAGCCAAGACTGCACGTGCTGGGGACCCATGGACCCACCCTTTCAATATGACCTGTCGGTATTATCCTGCCACGTGTTCTTGTCTAATTTGTCCGTATTTTTTTGTAACTTTATGCGTAGAGTACTGCGTACCACAGTACAGTGAATTTCATTGCATCGGGACGTCGGACCTTTTGCCACCTTATCTGCAGGATAATTCAATTTTTTTAAATATATACTGATTTTTAAATTCGTTTTTTTTTCAATTAATTTTTTATATTAGTTTTATGGGTCAGCTATCAACCGCCTTCAATAAATAGCACAAAATGATAAAAAAAATAGTTTTTGATATATTTTTTATACTTTTTAATACACTTTCACATATTTATATATATTTTTTTATACATTTTTCATACTTTTCTATATACTATCAACAATTCTAAGGGCGTTTTTTTAGTATTTTTCGAATTTTATTAGGTAAAATTACTTAAATACTTTATTTATTTAATATTTTTAAATTAATTATTCTCAAATATTTTAACTATATAAAAAGACGTTTCGGTTATTTTACTTAACAAGGTAAAAAAAATAATACAATTGAAAGAAATTATGAAAATTATCACCCGTTTTTAATTAGAAAGATAATTTGTTTAGCATAATTATAGTGAAAATTGCAAAAAAGTAAATTTTTGGTGCAACGCGTGATGATATAGTTTCCAATTTTTACAAGCACATAAAAATTTTATTTTTTAGTAAAGTTGTCAAATGTTGTTTGAGTTCCCATTTTGCCCTTTATTTCTCACTTTTTCATATTCTTCATCAATACCTTCGTGGGCAATTGAATAATGATAAATAATTTTCTACAACTATCTTACAAAAAATTCACCTTAAAAACACACACACACACGAAAATAGGTTATTTTTCACTTTCCTTCCTTTCATTTCATGATTGTCTTTTGTTTTCTTTAATATTTTTCACTCTAATAAAAACGAACGTAGAGCCATTAGCCAATAAGGGTACTTTTCGCTTTGATGTCATTAATTAGGCTAAGAAACCCCTCATGAGGCATATGATTGCGAGGTCTGTTTATTTTTAATGTCTCATATTCGAAATATTTTAAGTGTTATCGATTTTTGAATTGAGTCAGTTTATACGAGACTTTACTTCTACTGCAATCGGGAGTGGACGGTATAATTATTCTCCCGAATTATAAAAAAATATAATTAGGCTAAGAAAATCGCCATGAGACATGATTGTGAGATCTGTTCATTTTTAATGTCTTATATTCAAAATATTATAAATGTTATTAATTTTTTAATTGAGTCGATTTATACAAAATTTTGCTCCTACTATAACGGGAACTAAACGGTGAAATTAGTCTCCGATTATAATTAGGCTAAGAATATAGAGTAATAAAAAGAAGTGAGCCCCACTTTTTCTTTGCTTTTTCATCAACCGTCCGATGTAAAGGATTCGCCACGTCAAATGATGGGGTTGGTCAGGATTGGACTATTGATGAATCATAAGACGACAAAAGACGGTCAATAATTTTGTGCCACGTGGAGGTTACAGGAATAGAGGGTTGTATTGTTTACAAATCAGGACACTGTTTTTGTCTATAAAAGGAACATTGAATGGGATCATATGATTCGTGTTTATTAGTAATTCGATCATGTCTGAGCGACATATCTTATTCCGGTGGGCGGTGTAGCACATGGTTTGGTGTGCTTGGTGGGCCGCGCCCATTGCTTTTGTATACGGACCCATTATGGTTACCTTGTTTATTGTTGTTGATAAATTTATGTTTAAATAATGTATAATTTAGCCTAGTTTTTTTTGACTTATTTTAGATATTTTATTTTTTTTGTGTGTGTTTTGATTTTTTAATGGTTTAAAATATATTTTTTTATTTCTCCTAACGAGAGAAATATAAAAATATAAATTCTATTTAAATTTGGAAAAAAATCTCTTGAAACAAAGAATTCAGTTTTACTAGACAGTACATGCTATTTTTTTTTTGTATTTAGTATTTTTTTAAAAAAAAATTTAATTTTTTTAGATTTCTCTCGTTAAGAGAGTAAAAAATTATAAAATTTGATCAAGATAAAGAAAATCAAAAATCAAAACAGTTACAATAACTAAAAAAACTAACTCAAACTGAGCCTAAGTTGAAAAAATATTAAATTGAGCTTTTCAAAATAAAAAAATTTAACTTCTTAAATTTGTTTTTGCCCAATCATAAGTAGAAAAAAATCTCTTATGCAACCTTATACTAAACTTTCAAGATAGAAAAAA
>BRYE01000013.1:1552500-1560000 GCA_030159115.1 Actinidia arguta var. hypoleuca | reverse complement strand
TTGAGTTTAGAGTATTAACAAGCTAACCTAACTTTATAACTCCAATCTACAAGCTAGCCCATTTGTGTTATGTAGTAGTTAGAAAATTAACAAGTTGACCCTGCTATCTTGGATAGAGTTTAGAGTATTAACAAGCTAACCGAACTCTATGTCTTCAATTTACAAGCTAGCCCAGCTCTGTTGGATTGTGGTTCTAACATTAACAGGTTCACCCAAATATCTTGGGTCGAGTTTAGAATATTAACAAGTTAATCCCAACTATATAACTTCAACCTCAGGCTAGCCTAATTGTGTTAGGTTGTGGTTAGAGAGACAAAAGAAGAAGAAGAATAGAGAGAAAGACATAGAGAAATAGAGTATGGTTGAACTTGGATTATAACAAACTAACCTAGTTGTATTGGGACCGAGTTTAGAGTATTAACAACCTAACACAACTGTATAACTCCAACCTACAAGCTAGTCTTGTTGTGTTGAATGATGGTTAGAGCATAAACATGTTGACCTAGTTGTCTTGGGCCAATTTTAAAATATTAATAGGCTAACCAAATGTATAACTCCAACCTATAGTCTAGCACAACTGTGTTGAGTTGTGGCTAGAGAGGGAAGAAGAAGAAAGAGAGAGAGAGAAAAGAGTAGTGTTGAACTTGGATTGTAAAACTAACCAAATATAACATGATGACCTAGTTGTCTTGGGCCTAGTTTAGAGTATTAACAGTTTAACTGATTGACATAGAAAAATAATATTTTTTTAGTTGAATTTCCTCATATTTTAGCATTCTTTTATATTTTATTTGTTCAAATTAATTGATATTTTATGCAAAGAGGTAAAAAATAATTTTGCAAATAAAATGGCATAAAAGATGCATATTATGGACTTTTCGATCGGTCCAGACAAGTCCCGATCGATCTAGAAAAAGATTAGAAGTCAAATCGCCTTAGCTCCAACCAGTCCAGAATTTCCTAACTAGTCGGGCATTGATCAGTGTCAAATTGTTGAAATACAACATTCATTAACTCAAGACAAGCCTTCTAACAAACAAACAAAGGATGAAAAATATTGATGATGGCATGTGAGAACGTGCCAAGAATAGGAGGAGAGTTCTAATTTTTAGGTAGTTAATTTTAGTTTGAGATTTTGGGATATCTCTCTCTCTCTAAGTTTTGAGTTTTAAGTTAGTTTTAATTTTTAGTTTTATGCTTTTAGTTAATTTTTAGTTTTAGAATAGTTTATATTCTTAAACACTTGTACTTTACTTTTGTCAATTCAATATAATTTTGTCAATTTAAATACTTTCAATCTTTTATTGTTCCATCTGGATGGTTGGATTTTAGCTTACTTTATCACTTACCTTAGTATTTACTTTACTGCTTAAATACACTGCCTTAATGGCCAATTTTATTACTTACAATACTCTTTAAATTTTATTAATGTTATTTTCTTTTCAATTTTTCTTTAAAATTCTTTTATTTTTATTTGTTTATTTTGCATTAAAGATTAAGTCTTCCATACTCATGGTAGGCTAAATCTTTAGGCTTAGTTCAAGTATAACGTCATCTTTCAACCCTTTGATGAACTAATTTCTTTTCTCTTCCAAAATAATTTTAATGTTTGTTTATGAGACCACAATGGTAGTTTTAAATATCAAAACTTAGAATTGTACACATATTTGATTAATTATTATCAATTTTAATTGGTACAATTAATACTTAGATCAATTGCATTCAAAGCATTTAAAACCATGTCAAAAGAAAATTAGTATTGATTTCATAAACACATTCTTTAGAATTAATCTTATTCATCTTGTTACTGTTATTCTAAAGTTTGATTTCTTCGCCATGTCAGTAGCTGAGAGAAAGAAGAAGGGGTCTTTCGATGTTTACAGAGAGAAAACGAAGAAGAAAAGAAATAAGGATTGAATGAAACGGGTTTGATATAAAAGGTTGACCCAACTATCTTGAGTCGAGTTTAAAGTATTAACAAGCTAACACAACTATATAACTCTAACATACGGGCTAGTACAATTGTGCTAATAGTGGCTTGGAGTATTAGCAAGTTAACCCAGTTATATTGGGTCAAGTGTAGAATATTAATAGGCGAAACCAACGGTATGACTCTAATCTATAGGCTAGCCCAGCTATGTTGGGCCATGATTAGAGAGAAAGAATAAGAAAGAGAGAGAAAAAGAGTATGAAATTTGGATCAATCTTCTTCTTCTTCCTCTTATTACTATTACTGTTAGAGTTTGATTTCTTTGCTAGTAACTGATAGGAAGAAGGTGTCCTCCAGTGTTTCAAAGAGAGAAGAAAAAAGATAGGGAGAAGAATTGAATGAAAAGGTTGGCACAACTATAACTCAATTGTACAATTCTAACTATGTGTTATCCCAATTTTGCTTCCCTAGATATAACAAGCTGACCCAGTTGTATTGGGCTAGATATAATAGGTTGGCCCAACTGTATTGGGCCAGATATAACAGGCTGCCTAGTAATAACCCAACTGTATAACTCTATCTACATGCTAGCCTAGAGGTGTTGGGCCATGGTTAGAGCATTAACAAACTGACCCAACCGTCATGGGTCGAGTTTAAAGTATTAACAAGCTAACACAACTATATAACTCCAACTTACAGGGTAGCCCAACTATGTTGGACAACTGTTAGAGCATTAACAAGCCGACTCAGTTGTCTTGGACCGAGTTTAGAATATTAATAGGCTAACACAACTTTATAACTCCAACCTACAAGCTAGTCCAGCTGTGTTGGGCCATTATTAAAGAATTAACAAAGTGACCAAAATATCTTGGGCCTAGTTTAGAATATTAACAGATTAACCCAAGTGTATAACTACAACCCACATTCTGGACAAGTTGTTTGGGTCGTAGTTAAAGAGATAGAAGAAGAAGAAGAAAAAAAAAAGAAAGTGTGGTTGAACTTGGTTTATGAATAGAACAGATATAATAGACTAATGCAGTTGTCTTGGATCGAGTTTAGAGTATTAACAGATTTACCTAACTGTATCACTCTAATCTAGAGGTTAGCCCAGTTGTGTTGGGATGTGGTAATAACAAACAGGTTGACCCAACTATCTTGAACCGATTTTAGAGTATTAACAAATTATCACAATTTATAACTCCAACATACATGCTAGCTCAGTGCTTGCTAGATTCTGATGTATGTTATCTTTTCCCAAGCGCAGGAATCTGTCGGTGAAGCATAATACTCGGTAGTCCGAGATCGTATCCACAAGAAGCTTTTGTTTGCAAGGTTAAGAGTAGATGCAAGTGTCCAAATTGTAAACATAATATTTTGAGATTTTGTTTTCAAGTTTGATTGGTTTTGTAAATAACTTAGAGATAATGGATGTAAAATATATGGCCAGATCCAAGTACTTAGTCCTTTTTCCTAGCTTAGTTGTCTTAATTTCTCCTTTTTTTTTTTTTTTTTTTATACTCATCCAACTCTCAAGGCAATGTTGATATTGGATGGAAGATTTAGAATTGAAGTTTCTTAATTCATCTAAAAATGTGTCTATTGAAATGAAAATGAATTTGTATATTTGTTCAAACACCTAGAATGCAAATATTCTAAGCATTATTTGTGCCAAGTAAATCTTGTCAACAAATAATCAAAGATCTTTACAATTTCAAGTTTTGATCTTTAACGATGCCATAAATCAATTTTAGACAATATTAAAACCATTCAAAAAAAAAAGGAGAAACTAAATCATTCTAAGGTTGGAATAAGGACTTAGTCATTGGATCAAGCCTATGGATTTAGCCTTCCATGTATATAGAAAGCTTAATCACATATGCTTGGTAACTCATTAGGAAATAGAACTTAAAATATATTGAAAACAGAATTAAAACTAATAACTCAAAACTTATATTAAAACTTGAATTTCAAAATCTCACTTACAACCTTCCTTGAAGCTTAAAAATAAAACCAACGAAAAATCGAAAATGTTCCTCTTTGCTTCCTCTTTTTTCTCTCCTCTCTCCAAAAGAAAAAAACTTCTCTCTCAAAGAAAGAAAACTTCTGAGACCCCCTCCATTTTTCCACTATATCCTAGTTTTTCCTTTTTGATTTTCAGCCCCAGGTTTTCCGGAACAAAGCAGCCCCTTTTTTTTACTTTATGTCCTCTCCTTACTTTTAGAATACCCTTCTTTTCTTGAACCAAGCAATATGCCTCTTTTTGCTGCTAACTTTTCTTCTTTTAACGTGACATGTGCTCCTTTTGTTGACTTTTGCCTTCACACCAAGCCCAACCGATGGAGATTTTGGTTCGACTGGTGGGGGTATGTCAAATAGTCTTCTGTTGATCCTGGACTGGTTGGACTTTGAAGTTGGATTGGTAGAACTTTGCTTCCAAACTTTCTGCTCAATTTCAACCGGTAGAGGAAAATCCTCGACCAGTCGAACTTCTATGTCCTTGGGCTTTTAAGATTCAATTCCATCTTAACTTTCGAGTATCGTTTATACTTCATTTTGACCTGCAAAATAGTTTAACATACTTGTGCTACAAAACGTAATAAATTGCACAACAAATCTCTATAAAAAAAAAAACTTAAAAGAAAGGATAATTCACTAAATAATTACAACTTATGATTCAAATCACTCAGCTATGTTGGGTAGTGGTTAGAGCATTAAGAAGTTGACTCAGTTGTCTTGGACCAAGTTCAGAGAATTAATAGGCTAACACAACTTTATTACTTCAACTTACAAGCTAGCCTATCTATGTTGGGCTGTTATTAGAGAATTAATAAGGTGACCTAAATATTTTGGGCCGAGTTTAGAATATTAACAAGTTAACCCAAGTGTATAACTACAACCTATATGCTAGCTCAACTATGTTTGGTCGTGGTTAGAGAGACAAAAGAAAAAATAAAAAGAAAGTATTTTAACTTGGATTGTGAAACAGACTAGATATAACATGCTGACCCAACTATCTTGGACCAAATTTAGAGTATTAATAGCTTTACCCAACCGTATAACTCTAACCTATAGGCTAACCCAGCTATGTTGGGCTATGATTATAGCATTAACATGCTGATCCAACTATCTTGAGCCGAGTTTAGAGTATTAACAAATTAACACATTTATATAACTCCAACATACAGGCTAGCCCAGTTGTGTTGGATATTTGTTAGAGAATTAATAGATTGACTAGTTGTTTTGGGTCAAGTTTAGAATATTAATATGCTAACCCAACAATATAACTTAACCTATAGGCTAGCCTAGTTGCGTTGGGCCATGGTTGGAGAGACAGACGAATAAGAAAGAAAGATAAAAAGAGAGGGTTGAACTTGGATTGTGAAACAAGCCAGATATAATATGTTGAAGCAACTGTCTTGAGGCTGAGGATATTAGTATTAACAGTCTAACGACTCTAACCCAACTATATAAGTTCAATTTAAAGGTTAGCTCAGCTGTGTTGGATCATGGTTAGAGTATTAATAGGCTAACCCAAAAATCTTGGGCCGAGTTTAGAATATTAAAAAGTTAACCCCAATTATATAACTCCAACCTACAAGCTAGCCCAACTGTGTTGAGTCGTGGTTAGAGAGAGAGAAGAATAAGAAAAAAAGATAGAAAGAGTAAGGTTGAACTTGATTGTGAAATATGCCAGATATAACATGATGACCTAGCGGTCTTAATGCTGAGTTTAGAGTATAAATAGGCTAACCCAACTATATAACTCCAACCTAAAGGCTAGCCCAGTTGTGTTAGATCGTGGTTAGAGCATTAATAGGCTGACTCAACTATCTTGGGCCGAGTTTAGAGTATTAGCATGTTAACCAAACTATATAACTCAAACCCACAGGCTAGTCTAGCTGTATTGGGTCGTGGTTAGAACATTAACAGGCGGATTCAATTTTCTTGGGCCGAATTTAAAGTATTAACAAGCTAACACAAGTTTATAACTCCAACTTGTAGGCTAGCCAAGTTGTGTTGGGCCGTGGTTAAAGCATTCACAGGCTAACCCAATTATTTTGGGCTGAGTTTAAAGTATGAACAAGCTAACACAATTATATAACTCTAGCCTACAGGCTAGCCCTACTGTATTGATAGTGGTTCAAAGCATTAACAAGTTAACCTAGTTGTCTTGAGCCGAGTTTAGAATATTAATAAGCAAACACAACTGTATAACTCCAATCTACGAGCGAGCTCAGCTTTTTTGGGTCGTGATTAGAGAGATAGAAGAAGGAGAAAGAGAGAGAAAGAGTAGGGAATTTGGATTGGTCTTATTGTTCTTCTTCTTGTTACTGTTACTTCTAGAGTTTGATTCCTTCGCCATGTCAATAGCTGAAAGAAAAAAGAAGTGGTCCTCCAGTTTGCAAAGAGAGAAGAAGAAGAAGAAGAAGTTAGAGAATGATTGAATAAAATGAGCCTGATATAAAAGGTGGACCCAGCTATAACCCAACTATACAACTTTAATTACGTGCTATCCCAACTTTGTTGGCCTAGATATAACAAGTTGCCCAATTATAACATAACTGTATAACTCTCTATATGGTAGCCCAAATATGTTGGGCCAGATATAACAGGCTAACCAGTTGTCTTGGGTCGACTTTAGAATATTAACAAATTTACCCAATTGTATAATTCCAACCTATAGGCTAGCCCAACTATGTTGGGTTATGGTTAGAGCATTAATAGGCTATCTCAGTTGTACAACTCCAATCTGATATTATACTAATTTTTATTTTTATTTTTAAAAGACAAAAATGAACGAAACGATTTCGTATAATGCTACCCCATTTTTAAAGTCTAGTCGAACCAATTAACAAAATAAATTGGATAGTTTGAATTATGTATTTATTTTAAAAAATAATATTTCTATGTCATTTTGGAATGAAAATGGTTTGATTATGACTTTAAAAAGTAAAAAACGCTATACGACGTTAGTTGGTTCTGTTGACCATAAGAGAATGAAGACTAACAAATACTTTAATTTGTTACGAAATGAAAATTATATGGTTTGATTTGTTCTTATGATTGTCCCAACTTTAAATGAGATTCTTCGGTCCAATAGACCAATAAACTGAATATCGAGTTATCCAAAAAGGCAAGAATAGTGAGAGTTTCAGGACACAAAATCCTCCCATCTATATAAATTCAATAAGAAGGGCATATGGTTAAATTCCTTCCTCCAACACTCGAAATGTATGTTTCTATTTAGTTCAGTTGAGTGCCATACAACCATCAACAAAAATACAACTTACTTGGATCAGTTACAATATTGTCAAAATAGTGGGACTTAAACATAATAACAATGAAAGGGTACTTTTGGCAAATAACTTATCATGTGGGAAAGCATCCAATGCGGAAGGGATAGATTGGTTCCAAAGTAAGGTCAAGTTCATTCCTCCTTGCTTCTGAAGATTCTCCCTGGTAAGTGCCACTGCATCAGAGAGGATAGACTTACATGTTAATTACAAAACCGGCCTCACAACAAATTCAAAGTGTAGTCGAACGAATTTAGCTCCATTCATTTTCAAATC
>BRYE01000013.1:1545000-1550000 GCA_030159115.1 Actinidia arguta var. hypoleuca | reverse complement strand
TCTACGTGGTTTGACTTAAAATCACGTAACCTTCATGTAGTTTAAAATTGAATAGATGCCCCTTGTGATTTAAATTTTTAAAACATAACTCTTATGTGGTTTAAATTCGACAAATAATCACCATGTGATTTGAGAAAAAAATGCATAACTTTCCTATAGTTTGAATCAATCTGTCAATTGAAAAAAATAGTATTTTATGTTCAATTTTAGTAATTTTATGTTCAAAAAAATAATTTTTTGTATTATTTCGAATCCCCTTCGCAATATTCAATACATAGAAGGAATAATTTGGATATACTTTGCAAAAAATCATTTTTTTGAACATAAAATTATCAAAATCGAACATAAAATGCTATTTTTTTTAATTGACAGATTGATCCAAACTACAGGGAGGTTATGCATTTTTTTTCACAAATCACAGGGTGGTTATGTGTCGATTTTAAACTACAGGGGGTTATGTTTTAAAAGTTCAAATCACAGAGGGATCATCTATTTGATTTTAAACTACATGAGAGTTATGTGTTTTTAGATCAAACCACATAAAGATAAAATGTACTTTTTCCCTTTTTTTGTGTGGGTTGTTACACCTAAAGGCTCTGGACCATTTTCTGGGATTTTACTGATTTACCTCAATTACTTATTTTGGGGAGTACCCAAAATTAATCTAGACAATAACGGGTGTTTGTTGCTGTTAAATTAACAAACAAGTTTTGATATGGATAATGCATACTCATGTGCGACACGATTCAAATTTTTGTAAATTAACAACTTATAAATTCTTTTATTTCAAAAATTGTGTCGATTATTTGGCACACTGTTTTGATCCATAAACAAACTATAAAAGCTGGAAAAAATTAATTTTTCATAAGCTCGGTTTTGATGCTTTTTTCTATTGCTTGTGAAAAAACAATTTCATTTACCAGAAGTTCAGTGTAAACAATCAAGTTTCTGAACTACTTCTGACATTTGCTTCCCTATATTTGGAAGGTACTCCTACTCCCTGCCATGTCAAGAGGTTCTTACCTAATGTTTCTTTGGAGAAGCTCGATTTTTGCCCCAAGTCTGGTGCATTCCATGGACCAGTTTTTCTGAACATTTAAATAAACAAAACAACAATAATATGAATATGAAAACTTTAATTTAAAATTGACCAAAGGCGAGAATAATAATATATGGGAGGGCAATTGAGGAACCTACAGGGATTTGTGTATCATGAGCCAGCTCTCTCTCAGAATAAGAATCTCTCTCATATCTCTCTAGAATCTTCTCCATGCTGATACACATGAAAAAAAATTAAGGTTAACTATGCAAAAGATAATTTCCTCCATGTTTTTCATAGATTGTGTTTAAATTAAAGATTTGGGAGAAAAAAATAAAAATAAAATAAAAAAATTTAGATGATCCAATAGTTCGGGACAATCGGATCATCTAACTTTTTTTTTTCCGTCACCAAATCCTTAAACCAAACACTAAGTAATCAACCGATTTAGAACTCTCTAAGTACATATTATTAGATAAATATTTTAAGTTTATTACATGTTTTCTTATTATGGCTCCGTTTGGTACTAGTTTTTTTCAACTTTTCGATTGACTTTTTTTAAGCTTATAAGCAAAAAAATCAGTCAAAATTATTTTTTTGCTTATTTTTAGTTAAAGTAAAACCAGAAAAGCAAAAAAATCAAAAAAATTTAATTTTTTTTGGTAATAAGCTTAAAATTTTTTTAACTTTTAAGTATTATCAAACGGAACATATGTTATCTTATTGTAAATTATTTTCCTAGAAGATGAATAGAAGGGAAGGGTTTTGTAGGATTCCTATAGGAAAATAGGAAAGCACCCTGAAATATTTAGAGGTCTAAATATAAAATTATTATTTTTTAGAGAGTACTATATTATAAATATTATCCCAAAAAATAAGCAAAGAAGTTTCTCCGAAGAAAGTCAGAGCTTATATGATTTGATTGTTCTCTGCAATTAAATGACTCTTGGCATTATCACTCAAGCAAGGTCACATCGGACTCAATACATATCAAAACATAAAACACAGAAAAAAAAAACTCAGATATTTTGTCACTCATTTTGGGCGATGTAAATTGGAAATATTTATTGCTAAAAAAACGCTTTTAGTACGATCGATAGTGTATAAAAAAATATAAAAATGTATTAAAAAGTATAAAAAATATATCAAAAATCAAATTTTTTTTATCATTTTGTGCTCCTTAATGACCTCTCTTATAGCGATCGATAGTAGGATCCATATTTATAAATAGGCTCGGGGACAAGTTTATTTTTTGGTAATTAATAAAAAGTGTAATATTTTTATAAAAAATTGCGTATTAAGTTTAAATCAATCAATTATTAATGCGTTTATTCTTGATATTCGCAGGGACTGAACAAGTAGAAAAAAAAAGTTTTTTATTGGATGTCTTTTAAAAAGAAGTTAAAACAAATAAAAAAACCAACCTCGTCCTTCAAACTTTATTGGGTTGTTCATCTCCACTCGTATAGAGTGTTTTAAATAGCAATATTATGATACGTGTATTAATGTTGGTGATACAGTTACGTATTAGTAGATATTCGACAACACATGTTTTTATATTTTCAAATATAAATACAAAAAGTTCAAAAATTCTAGCACTTATCTAACTATATATAGAAAAATGATAACCACCAACTAATAGGCGATGGTTAATGGACAAAAGTGTATATAAAAAACTATAGAGATATACACAAGCACATTAAAACGTGTGTAAAGTATTGTACAAATATTCGTGAAATAATGATAATTAGTTAGCAAAATCATTTAAAGTATTGCCTAATAGTTAAAATATTTCGTGTTAAAAGAAACTTTGAATTATGGTAATTAATTCTAGGTGCAAAAAATCAGGTACGATATATTAACACTAGCAAAAACTTATGTTAAGAAAGGATAAAAAAATATAAAATTATATTAATTAATTTAATATCCAAACAATAGTAATAAAAAAAGAAAAATAAATTATTTTTTGTGCACATATTAAACAATATTAATATTATGTTTAAAATAACTAATTTTAATGAGATATTAATAGTATTTTATAATTTTTTTAATTATAAAAAAATCAATAACTATATTATTATATATATTAGGATATTTTCCAATTAGATAAATCATATTAAAATACTTTTTATTTGAATTAAAAATAAATTTTTATATTAATTTTAATATAAAAGTCAAACAAATTATATTAAAATACCATTAATACGTTTTTTATTTAAAATTATATTTATTTTAAAATAAATAAATAAATAAAGTTATTACAAATCTTCTCACAAAAAAATCTTATGTAATAATATATGTAATACCAACCAGCAAGGACTGATGTACCCTAGTCAAGGACAATGACTTTGTGAGATGTGTCTATCCACTGACTATCATAAATGTCTTCAAAGCAAATGGTAATTATTTTTATTTTTATTTGTTAGTTGATTAGAGGTAATTTATAAATTGTATGACAACTACATCAAACCATGCATTTAAAATTGATTGAGTTCATCCTCAATGAAGTCCTTCAAGGAAACAATTTTCCATGTAAGCAAATTGTTTTTGAAATTTAAATTTCTCTTCCATTGTTCTGCTGTCCACCATTATTAAGTTATTACTAATTTATTCTACATGCTTTTTTTACATTTGGTCAAATATTGCTAATTTACTAATTCATTGATTTGAAACATGGTACGATTCTATTCTAAAACAGTAATTTATGCGATTTAAGTGATTCTCAAAAAAATATATATTTCCTTAATATTTTTTTTTGAAAAAAAAGAATAATTGCTATATGAGGAGAAATTAAATGTAAAAGAAATTGATCATAACACACCTAGAAATGTATTTTAAATAAATAATTCAAAAAGTAATACACAATTTAGGGCATATAGCGTATCGCTATTTTGTTTCTAATCTTTATATCAAAGTTCCACGTTTCAGGTAACATAGGACTCTCGTCGAATTAGATTCGCATGTATTTTAGAGTATATATATGAAATAACATTGGCAAAAATGATGAAAGGAAAATGAACCTGCTACAAACTCAATTAATTGATGTGAGCATTCTTGTATATATGTCTTATAAAATTACATTAGTTTTTAAATGAAGTAAAACAAAAACATACAATTATCCCCAATGTGTATAAAAGCCAACACTTTTCAGAAGTTAGGAAGGAATAAAATAATTAGCAACTATACAAGAATAACATGGAAAATTTCATGAATTCATGAAAAAAGTAGTTAATGACTGCCTGTGTTGCCATTAAGCCAATAAATACTTGTGATATGACCAGATTTTATCGGACTTCTACTTTAAGGTCCCATTTGGATAAGAAAAAAAATTCATTCTTTATTTTTTTAGGTAAAATGAGACAAAAAAATCCACCCAAAAGAAACTCCCGTACGTATATTCACATAAACTCATCCCAAATAAACTTATTCCAAACTCACCCAAAAAAATTAAGATTTTTTTTAGCAAAAAATCTATCACAAACGGAGTCTAAAAGGGTATCTTTAAATATTCCAACCCTACAAGGCCTAAACTAGCTGACATGCAATTACTACGTCAAGAACCAAGGACCAAATACCGATTAGCGGGAGTCTGATTAAAGCCGGAGTAAAATCTCGTATAAACTGAGTCAATTTAGAAATTGATATCACATAAGAAGTTTGAACCTGAAACTTTGGAAGGTGTTGAGAATAATATAAATAATAAAATTGTCGATCTCTCTAAAAATTTATATAAGTTGGTGGTTAACTCTTTCACACAATATCAGAATAGACATAAATTATGTGTTCAAATCTCACCGTCTACTATTTGGCCTCCTTATGGAGAAGAGTCCATGTTCACATTTCACCGCCTACCTAAATCTCACTATATTTGACCTCCTTATGGAGGAGATTTATTTTATGTTATTTTCAAGTGGAGTTTGGTGAGACTCAAAACTCAAGTAATTGAAGGAAACATCTTAAC
>BRYE01000013.1:1530000-1532500 GCA_030159115.1 Actinidia arguta var. hypoleuca | reverse complement strand
AGAACTTATTTTTAAGTTAAAATCGATATAATTAAAATTTATTTTTAAATTAATTTTTAAAATCTTGATTAAAAATGAATCATAATTGCATCAATTAAGGGTTTATAATATTGAAAGATGTCATTTTTTTAATTTTTGGTAAGAATTAGTTGAAATGAGACTGACGAACAATTTTAATTATGACAAAATCAAAATTTTAGGACCCAATTTGTTATAATTAAAAAAAATATAATATTTAATTTGTTACTGAGATCAAATCTTTATGGTATTTTTTTTAATTTTCCCATTTTTTTATTACTCAAATTTTCCCCGTATGGACCAATTTCCACACCACCGGCGACCGTCCACCACGACCATGGTTCTCCCGCCATCACCAGCCCTCTCCACCCTCTCCAGTCACTGTCTCCCCTTCCCACAATCTCCCTCGACGCCGAAAGAGCCCTCCTCCACTTTATCCGATCTCCTGAGCCCCTCCCCCACCCCTTCACGTCGACCACCCATCACTTACCATTGTTACCACCAGAATAACCTAATCCTCAATTCAACAACACTAAGCCCTCTTAAAGAGGCAAAAAACACTTGCAAAGATCAAAAACGCGAGACGGCCTTCAATTCATACCCATTATTTACGCGCATAACATCGAAATTCTGTAAATCTTCAAGAATGACAAGATCGAAGAAACGTACCTGATTTAAACAAACACCGCTAGATGGAGATCGATTTGGATTTCATTGATCGCTCGGGACGGACTAGAACTCTAAGCCGTCGTAGTAGGAGGGTGGAGTGGCTGCGACCGTCAGGGTTGGAGGTAGCGGCGGCGGTTGAGGTTGGCTTAGGTTTAGGGTAGTGGTCCACTACTAGTGGAAAGTTGAAGAAGAGGGCAGTTCGGGAATTATGGAGGTGTATTGAGGGAAAATTGAAAACTCTATTAGCGCTGGGTGTATTGAGAATGTAAGGTGTCCTGAGATCACGATAGCACACTGTTTTTGATTTTTTTTTAATTTTTTAGTGAAATTTTTTTACCGAAAAATCTTTGATTTCTTTTTGAAATAGAAAAACTAGATTTCTTTAGAGTAATACGAATATTCCAATTACGATACTCGTGGAGAAAAAATCATAATAAATGCAAAGAAGAAGCATCTTTTATCCCCGTCTGTTTTCTGGGTTTGGAAAATTGTGAATTTTCAAGAACGGGAATCTTATGATATGTTGGGAATCTATTATAATAATCATCCGCGCTTAAAACGCATCTTAATACCTAAAAGTTGGATAGAATGACTCTTACGTAAGTTTGATCAACATGAAATACTTTTTAATTCTTCTTGATGAGAAAAGTCCAAAATTATAAACATTTTCATCTAACTTAGAAAAAAAATCACTAAATGAGAAAAAAAAACTCACTTTTATTCTTTTTTTTTTAAATTCGATGAAAATTTTTATATTTTTGAACTCCCCTTATCTAGATAAACAAAAAAATATAATATTATAATCAAATAATAAAAAATTAATTAAAAACAAAAACAAATTAGCTAAAACCAAATAAACCACACACTCTCTCTCATCTTGTCGCGTAAGCACTTTGTGCCTTTTTTTTTATTTTTAATAAAAATTTCACTGGCGTAAATTTAGGAAAGTCTCCCAAAAGAAACACATAATACTACAAAGAAATTCTTGGCGTTAGGTGGTTTGAATTGAATCGGAATTTTCGCTCCAATTCCCCAAAGGAACCCCTTTTTTTTGTGCTCTCAATAATCACGAACACTATTCCACCATATATCACGACTACAATGTCCTTAATGATTACGCGCATCACCCGATGAAGCACCAAACTATAGGATAAGTTTTCATATAGGTAACCCCTATTTGAAATAGTTATTATACCTCAACTTTTCTAGGTTTTAGCTATTTAAGTAAAATATGTTAATTAAATGAAGCCAACTAAATTAATGATCAATTTTTACATCTAGATGACCAAACGGTACAACTTGTAACGATCTAAAATTACTTAAAATGAGTTAAATAAGTCACTCCAAACACACCATATAAAATCACTAGTAATTGTCCATGCCCTCAGGCATTACGTAAAAAAAAAAGACCACATATTAGACGTATTTGTTAGAGTTTTACAATCTAAAAAAAAAAAAATTTAAAACGTCAAATAAAATATATATTACATGCATATACGAAGAGATATATTATTACAAAATGGAGAAACAAATTAGAAACTACAATGATTTTAAATTTTTTTATTAGTTTGTGAGAAATGAAAGTGAAATAAAGAAGTGTTTTAGTTATTTTTTTTGTGGGTCTCATACTTTTTGAGAAGAAGGAAGTGATAATTTTGAAAAAAAAAATAATTTTAAATAAAATTTTAATTTTTGAATTAATTTAAATAAATTTTAATTATAAATAATATGAGATAAATTTAATATTTAAAATAAATCGTGATTTATAATATAGAAGATGATATTGCTGTTATTGGTTTAGTTAGTTGGTATG
>BRYE01000013.1:1510000-1512500 GCA_030159115.1 Actinidia arguta var. hypoleuca | reverse complement strand
GATCATTGGTTCTAACATGGGGCCAAAAGCAAGTTGTATTAAGGAAAGGAGTACAAGAAAATCCGAGTACAAGTCCACCGAAGAGGAAAATACGAAAGCTACATATCACACACTGCCCTCCAATATCTAGAAATAAAAAATAAACATATCCCACTAATAAGCACAAGTATGCGCTTTGACAAGAAGAGCTTGGCCATACTCGGAAAATTGAGCACCGTCAAGTTTTGAGGCAGCCGTCTTGTCCAAAAACCACACCAACTTACCCTTGGTTGGCTGAATCATCCTAACTGGCAATGATGGACAGTCGGTCCCCACATCGTTGATTGCCAAGTGTACAGCCTCGGCCTTGCCAATTCCTGTTGCAACCACTGCCACATCGGAGGCTGAGTTGATGACAGGAATAGTGAAAGTGATTCTCTCGGGCGGGGGCTCGGGCGAATCGGTGATGAAAGTTACCCATTCATCCTTCTCATTGAGTACGGGGTGATTAGGGAATAACGACGCAACGTGTCCATCATGGCCCATTCCGGGAAGGACGAGGTCGAATTTGGGGCAGTCGCTGGTCTTGGACACGCTGCTTACACGGGTTTTCACAAGCTGTCTGATGACAAATTCATAGTCATTGGCAGCCTGCTCTGCTGATACCGAGTCATTGATGGAATGTACATGGTTTGGAACAATGGGAACCTGAAAAAAAACAAATTAACTGTAATGATGAGAGGTAAAGCACCAACATAGATTCAAAAAAGGTCATGCTAACAAAAGCCATCGGCTTGTTCATAAGGAGAGGAAAATGCCAAAATAATGGGACATGTTTTTGACAAAACCACAATATCAGTTTTTCAGATCTTAGCACTTTTCACAGATTTTTATGCACCTTTCCTGCACTGATAATAGGCTAATGACCACCACGCAATCTGCATTCGTATTTCCTTAAAAAAGAAGAAGAAGACGAGAAACGAATGTACTGCTTGAAGCTATGGAGTGAGAAGGTATCAAAACTGAAAACCATAAAGATTATTTTTAAGAGGTCTTAGAATTTAGTTTACTGAGTATAGCCAGTACAAACAACAACGGTTTTTAAACTAAGTTTCCTTCTTACATGTTAGTTAGGAAGCGTATTTTACTTTCGGGAGACGTGAAAATGAAGAAGGAAATGGTTATCACCCAAACGACAAAGCTACGCAATTGCAAGGTGATTTAAGTGAAACCGTCCAATAAGTGGCTGTGTAATACTGGAATCAAGTCAGCAACTGAAATGGCTCTACTGATGGTTCACCCTTCACTTAAAGCCAAGGTTAGGATAAGTACATACACCATAAAACAACAACAAATATGTTTATTAGAAGACAACAACTAATTGAAGACGGTTTAAAACTAAAAAGAATGAAAAGGTTTTACAGAAACTAAAAACTTTCTCATGTGGCAAATCCATAGAAACTTCCCCCCAAATGGATAGTTTTGCAATGTGTCCTTGAAATTGTGGTTGCTGACATAGTTTATAAATACCTCCAAATTCAAAACAATGAGGCCACGTTTGGTTTCCGGACAGGATAAGGCAGGATAAAGACTATCCATAGCACACCGATGGCAAAAACCAAATCAGATACTTAAAAGAAGAGAAAAAGGTCATACCCAGGAAATGAATACCGGGATTTGCCATAGCCTATGTTCATAAGCGAAACGTAGAAAGTGAATCAGAAGAAAACAACTCATGGGCGGTAGACCTTAAGATTGCTTATTCGGTGTTCAATAACAGTAATTAACCGTATAAGCATAAATCAAGACTAGAAAACACCTTTGTTAAAAGGGCATCCTTGGCCAGTTTATAGTTGGCTATCGGAATGACTTTTAGCCACTACGCACTCATCTGCCCAAAATATGTACCACTTGGCCCAGTCAATGGTCTTGTTATAAGGAGCTTCACACAGTTTTCTGCTTTCAACCATATATACAGATCAAATTCAAAACACCACAGAAACAACAACAAATGTAGAACAAGAAATAGTACCCCATCAAGCCAATGACAACAACAAATGTAGAACAAGAAATAGTACCCCATCAAGCCAATGACAACAACAAATGTAGAACAAGAAATAGTACCCCATCAAGCCAATGCGAGAATCACCTGATAAAGCAATGGTAAAAACACCCCTCTCCTTCACCAAAATCTCTGATATTTCCGCAATGCAGTCTGCCAAATCCGTTCTAAGCTCATCCAAATTCTCATGAATCCTCAACTCCCCTCTATCTTTATGAGCCCCATAAAGAGCCATGCTTCTCACTAATCTGAATTAGAAGACAGTTCTATTATGAGTGTGAAAAAAAAAAGCACCATGATGATGATGATGAATGAAGAATTATTTTATTAGAAACTCTACAGTCCCACGTAACCAAGTGATTTTGAACCATTTATTTTGAATTATGAGACCGTAGCGATACTAAATTTAAACAACTACAACACAAATGTAATTACCACAACATTTTTTTTAATTAAGAA
>BRYE01000013.1:1452500-1455000 GCA_030159115.1 Actinidia arguta var. hypoleuca | reverse complement strand
TTTTATGATCACGATCAAAAAGATAAAGCTTCCAATGAATAGGGTCAAATTGTCCTGGCCAATTCAGGCGACCAAGAGCTTCTAGCTTCTTGTCTGATCTCAGAAAATGAATATCAAATTGGATAACTAGAATCCAGATACCACGATAGAGACAAAACATTATGCAAATCTAGATAATCAAACATAAAACTTACTGCAGAGGAAAATAAAACTGACTGCATGATATGCTGCATCAATAACTTTTTGAAGAACTTGAATATTCCTTTCATTTATTTATGCTGTGTTTTTGTTCTATGATGACTTCTGACCACTGAGCGTTTCTGTTAGGATGAGATTTTCTGGTGTGGGAAAGGAAAACAAAGAAGAGACTGGCGACATTAAAGATCAAAGAATACCACCACAAAAAACTCAATCTTTCAAAAGAGGTATGAAGTCGAACTTTTAATATTTTCCCCACGCTGCATGGGATTTGGGAGGTGGGGCGATCATAGTATGCTGTCTTTTTACGAACTCAAATCGAATGATACAAATGTCCTTCAATCTTTCTAGTGCGGGTTTAGAATAAGTCTAATTGTCTGATCCATCTAATATCATGTACAAGGACACGGGACACAACAAAACTCTCACATTTATTATTACACATCTATTTTCTAACGTAAAACGGTGGCATACACACATAATATGAGTTTTATGGTTAGTTATATGGTAAACTTGAATTACTAGAGATGCTTGTTTGTTCTATTTTTAACTGCATGCCATGCGTATCTGTAACCTTACCCACGTGTGAGTATCGGACACTGGTACGTTTAGTTATGTAGTAAACTTGATGGTTCATTCTGCAGAGAAGAAAAAAATTCAAAACTGGTTCCAGAGACAGTTTTTCAGGCAAATGAGTCAGGACTATAATTCTGGCGAGTACACAGCTGCAGTCGCCATTAACTCTTTCAAGCAAATGAGTCAGGACTATGATTCTGGCGAGTACACAGCTGCAGTTGCCATTAACTCGCTAGAAAAATTAAGCATCGCAGATCAGAAATCGATGAGTGAAGGACCTTCTACCTCTCTAACCAAGATCAAGAGTAAAACAGAAGATACGAAAAGTCAGGTACCAGAAGATGCTAAAGTACCCAGACGGTTCTTGGGTAAGAATGTTGGGCTAAACATAATTCTTTGGCATTAATAGATATGAGGTCATAACCACTTTCTTGCACGCATGCTGACAGATCTTTACCATATCAGGTGAGCCGTCAATGAGAAATTTGGAAGGTCCCGACAAAGAGGTGTCAATGACTGAAGAAACAAATAGAAAGATACCCGAAAAGGCTCTTCCGTAACAAAAACTCCAACTTCTGCAGACAAGCACTTGAACAGCACTACCAGTAGAAAACCCGACAGTGCAATACCAAAGCCTGATCTTCCATCAGCCAAACGACCTGCATTGCCATCTACAGACGTCAAAAGGCAGAGTTCAACAAAACCTGGAATTGTAGAAACCGAGACAGATGCTTGGAAAAAAACTGAGATGACAAAGATCAAAGATCGGTACATGAATAGATATTTACTATTACTGAACTAAACAAAGCCTATACATATCACAAATACTTCATCATGGGCTTGCGTATCAGTAGTCGAGCCTTACCTGCTAAATGTTTGTCCTTGTTTTCCTCAATACATCTTCGATCAAATCACTAGTGCAGCCATGCATTCTTTGATATTTGTTGCATATTGAGAAACATCATATAAGTAACATCCCTTGTATTGTTTTCCGTTGTGATCACCTAGAACTTCTCACATTCTTTCACTTGTTTTCATCCTATAATAACTTATCTTGAGTCAAGAGTGGATATACCTTTATGGATAGAAATTAAAATCCAACACCAATAAATGAACTTTTAAAAGTTGAAAAAGAACCTTCAAGTTAACAAATTCTAACAAGTGATAAAATTGTGTTCTATTATCACTAACAGAAAAAGTTCCAGGTATGAGAAGGTGAATACCACAGTTCTTGACTGGGTAAGAAGGCGGCAAAAGCCAAACGCCTAAAGGATAGAACAGAGGTTTATCTTGTGTCGCTCCTCCATTTTGACAATGTATTGTTTGAACCGTAGAAATTGACAATGTATTGTTTGAACTGTAGTGAAGTGGAGAACAAAAGAGCTAGGGTCTTGCAACATTACCGCAGTGAGATAGAAGGAGTTGATAAAATCGCGGGAGGAGCACGAGCTCAAGCAGAGGCCAACCGAAGAAACGAGGAGCTCAAGGTCAAAGAGAAGGAAAATCAAATCAAATCAACAGGGAAGAATCCAGCAACATGTTTCTAATGGTAACTGTTGCTAATAACAACGTCCATCCCCTCGTCAAAAGAACAACTTGCAACAATTATATTAGGATTCTGTAACCAACTCAAGCACTGATAAAACAGGATGAGAACTTTGACTCACTCAGCTTTTATGCTAAGAGGACTTTCTGAAGGAGCTTCACTCTATAATCAACACATCCA
>BRYE01000013.1:1422500-1447500 GCA_030159115.1 Actinidia arguta var. hypoleuca | reverse complement strand
TCAACATGCATATGCAACTCTTGTTGAAGTGAAGCGACTCACAAGTACCTCAACTCTTGTTTTAGCTTGAAAGGTAACAAAAGAATTCCTATCTTGTGGAATGCAATCCCTAGCAGCGGACCTCAGCAGCCTCTGCATTTCCTCCAGGTCCTTGTCTCCATAATGAGAATCATCTTTCACTGTAAGGGTGTAAAACTTTAGAACGTGCGTTCCAATACGTAAATTACTAAGGTATTAACGATTTATGATAAGATAGAGATTACCTCATTCTCGTCAATTGTTCCACCTCGTCTCTATAACCATGATTAGAGCCAGAGAAAGATAACGAAGCTATTTCATATCAGAGATGAGGACAAGAAACTGGCTTCTGACAATCCTTCTATTCAGTTCCTCTATCTGGGGAGTGCATCTCATGGCACTAAAATTTACTCTTAAGTCACAACTTTTGAATCTCTAGAGGGGGCCCATTATTGGCAAGTTGGGCATGGGTTTTATTTAAATGTGCAAATATATACTTTTTCACTAGAGGAAGAATCTATTCACAAAAACATCAAAAATCAGACCCAACATTGTGCCGGAAGTGGTAACAAAAAAAATGGTTGTTGCTAGTATCAAAATAAAGAAACCTAACCTGATTATGATAGTAGGAAATGCAGAGTTCAACCCTCCTCTCGAGCCTTGGAGGTAACTGTTTCAATATCCTAACCTCGTCCTTCTCAAGGACCTAATGAAATGGTCAACGTCAAATATGTCATGGAATGCACTGCCAAATTAATAAACATCCATTAACATTCAATAACAATTCAGAACGATCTCAGAATGGGATGTTTGTTTTGCTATTTCAAGAAGTTCGACTTAATGGGAAAAGTTAACAAAGCTAACCTTGGATCAGCCCAAAAGGAGTTTTTATCCAGCTCTGGGACAATAAGGGTGACATTGGGATATCTGGTATTAACAATCATGTCACATATCTGAAGAGAAAGATGAAGTTAGTGTGAAACTACATGATGGTCACAGCAAGAACTAACAAAAACAGAGAGAGAACAATTGGATATAATGACACTGATTATTACAAAGGTAACTGGCACCTCACAGCTGCTCGCATTTGGTTGTCCTCCATTGCAAGAGAACATGAGAGATATCTGTTGTTCTTATAAATCCCTGAAAGCAAAAGTGACCATATCCACTTGGATAAGAATTTCACCAATTACAGAATAAAACACGAAGAACTGAAACCGAGAAAAGTAAAATTGTGCGTTGAGACTGTCGCGTAAATGTCAGCAAATAAAATTTTCAGGTGGGCAAGTTTCTTTAGCTAACTAACAAATTGGTTTTCAATGGAAGGAACAATTTACAAAGTAATAAATACAAGGCAATAAAAATTTCAAAATAGACGAGACATCAGTTTTTTTGTTTCCATAAAATGCCTCCTTGTGCACTAGGGAAGCCAAAACTGCAACAAGAACCAACAGAAATTAAACCCGAAAAGACGATGACAAATTGACAAATGAGTAGTAAGAGTAGAACTACTGTAAAAAAATCCTGAACCAGCAAAATTAAGCTTGAGATATCGAGTTCACCAAAATTGGTGAAAGAAGCTTTTAGGGATGAGTTTTGGAAATTTTTAACAATACTTGATGAAAAATTTAAAAGTATAGGCATGCACACTTTGGATACATGTATTGTGTACACGTGTGTGCAGATGATGTACGGATCGAAAGCTGGACGAGGTCTCCGTGATAGTTAAAGGGACGCCGTTGGGAAAGAAGTGAGCGAGTGGCTAGTTGCAGGTTGATCGTCCTCATAGGTTCGCATCACCATCTCTGTTCCGTTCGATTCTTCTATTCAACCTTTACTCTCCAACCTAATTTCTAACATCAAATCAAGAAGCAGATGATGACGTTGATGAAGAAAGAAGAATACTCAATCAAGATTCAAAACAATCAATAAAGAATTGACCATAACAAAATTAATAAACATGTCGTCGCCACTCATTCAATTCAACCCCTCCTCTCCAAACTAATTTCAACACCAAATCAATAATCAGGATTCAAATCAGTAAATAAAGAATTGAATCAGTAAATAAAAAATAGACCCCTACAAACATACACATTGTGTATGCATGTATGGTGTATATGTGTGTATAGATGCAATGATCGAAATCTCGATGGTTGTTATCGATGATGGTTCAAGGGACGCCGTCCGTGAAGTCGGCGGGGAGCGAGTGGGGGTAGGTCGCCATCAGGCTTGATTTTCCGGTGCCACGGCGGACTGTCTTCGCCGCTTGCCATTTGTGGAGAGAGAGGATTTGAATCCCTAATCGAAGTGTGATTTGGCAGGGAAACTTGGGAGTTTTGCGATTGCTATCGTGATTTGGGAATTTGTAGGCTATGATTGTGCCGTTGTGGAACGAAAAAGGAAATTTTAATGAAGATTTGAAAAGATTTTCTTGTTAAGAAAATGATTTTACTGATCGTAATAGTGAATCGAGAATTTGTTGGCTATGATTATGCCGTTGCGGAACGAATAAGGAAATTTTAATGAAGATTTGACAAGATTTTCTTGTTAAGAAAATGATTTTCCTGATCATAACAGTGAATTGGGTATTTGTAAGCTATGATTGTGTCGTTGCGGAACCAATAAGGAAATAGAGATCCTCTCTCTCTCTCTGCAGTTATGCTATTCTGGAGGTTTGGGTTTTACCTAATGGTCTGGGCCATCTCTCGTGGATCAAGGTCGAGCTCTTGGGCTTCACTCCATCTAGTCCGGCCCATAGTCCTTTCCCATCTGCGGTTGCAGGGCCAGTGTGTTTCACTAGGCCCATATTCCTGGCCTTGGTTCTATCCAGTCAAGCCCGGTCATATTAGGCCATCTCTTCTTCATCTAATAAAAACTGGAAAAAATGGCAATAGAAAGTTGCACTATTTTAGAACAAAATTAGTTAAATTATCAAATTTGAGAAAGATTTGAATATTGAACCAAAAGTAGGAAAATATTTGAAATAGATATAAGAATAGAAACATTTAAGTTGGGGCTAGATTTTTATGAGACTTGTTAATTAATTTGAAATATTTTTTCATCTTTAATAAAAAAAAAATTATCGTTAAAAAAATTAAAATTTTTTGGTTTATCTTGACGAGATGAATATGAAAATGTAAAAATTTTAATTAAATTTTAAAAATAATCATTAAAGACCAAATTTAGAAAATCTGTCAAGTAAAATTATTATTTTTTTGTCTTTTAGTGAACTTTTGTTTCCAGATTATATGAAAATTTTCACTCATATCGTTAAGAGGAACCGGAAAACATAAAACTTGAACGATTAAAAATCTTTACTAAAAACAAAAATAAACTCAAAAACCAAAGCATGTAGAAAATCTAAAAAAATGCTAGGCTATATTGGGTCTTAGGAATTAATTATATGAGTAGTAAAATCTTTAAAAAGAATTACTTTTTTTAAGTTTGCAAAAATATATTACAGCTTTAAATCCCTTACATGACTTCTTAATATTGTTAGTCATTTTCACTTACTATATATTCATAGTATTAATGTTGTTACCCATTCTAACTAGTTTTGATCTTTCAAAAAACTTGGTAATTGATTAAACCATTCTTTCTCCTTCTCTCTCACTCTAAAATTGAGAGGGAGAGTTTATCCTCTTTTGGGGGGGGACGATGTATTCGAAAGTTTTCACCCCAACTAATCTGTCGAATATAAGCATCTCCTTCCACACATAACGGATAATTACCAGGCATAAGCCCTGAGAGTGACATCAAGAGAATCCAGCACTTTGGGGGGATTGAACTCATATTCTATACTTCTTGAGGTACTTATACTGAACCTAACTTACCACTAGACTAACCCCTTGGGCTTAGTTTGTTATGAATTTATTGGTTAAACAAATTCTTTTATCATTTACTTTAAATAAATTATAGTTCAATTGTCCAAGGATATAGATCTATGACTATCACTTCCTATACCTAACATGGCTTTTTGTTATCGAGATGCTAATACAATGGGGTGGGGGGTTGGCCAAATCGGCGAGTGGCATGCATGATTGGTAAAAGTTTTGGACACCATAGCGACGATCAGGCTTGATTTTCCATACATCACAGCAGCCGGTGACAATGTCAATCAACTCGGACTTTGCTTTGGACGTTTACCCTTTTGGGAAGCAATCATCGACTACAAGGAGAGAAGAAAAGGGGGACGAGTCATTTGTTGGAAACTTTGGAGTAAGATTTTGATAGTACACGTTTGAAACTTGGGTATTTATAGGGTTTTTAAAATTTGGGGAACTAAGAAAAACCGTGTACGATAATTAACTAGACAAGATTTTAAAGTAAATTGTAATTTTCTTTTGTAAAAAAAAATAATAATAAAAGTAATTTTTTCTTTTTAATTTTAAAAGAAATAAGAATGAAAAGGATAACTAATCAATAAATAAGAAGAAAAAAATGAGTGAAGGATTTAAAACAAAAAATCAAAACGAGAAGGAAATATAAATTTTACCTACTTACCAAAACAAGAAACCAAACAAAAAAAGTTTTATTGCTGTTCAATTTCAAAATACTTTTTGTAGTATATTTTTCAAAAAAAAAATGTTAAATTGAGAGTTTTCGAAACTTATTTTTTGATAATTTTGATAAAATATACTTTTTTAACAAATTTAAAGACTTCTTCAAACTCTTAAAAAGCTTTAGGAATTTAAAAGTTATAAAAACGCTAACGCATTTATAGAAATCAAATAAACACAAAGAAATAGTGAATTGTAAACCTCTAGTCAAAGAAGATCGTCAAAAAGTGATGCGATCTATTGATGAAGGTTCATCGCGCATTTAGGTTAGCACCGCCACACTTGTTCCTCTTCTATTCTTCAATTCAATCTAAAAACAAATAAACATAAAACTACAAAATTGTTGATGTGAATGCAAAATTAAGGAAATACATTCAGAAATTATTACAAACTATATCTGTAAACAAATCCCCACCCTCCAAAGGAAGCTGAATAGTTTAGATAAATTATAGCCAATAGAAAGAAAGGGGAAATTTATAATATATATATCAGGCATATATGCTCAATATGATTGCACAAACTGAATTATTCAAGCTACCCCACCTATATTGTTACATGTGTGTACTGTATATTTCGTATGCAAAAAAATCAATTTGAATAAAAAATACAGAATTTAAATATAAATTAGAACACAGTGAAATTAAGTAGCAACCGCCTAATTTTTGTTTATGAACCCTAGATCCTAGTCACCTCCAATTTCATTGTATATGCAAATTTGTGTGTACTATTCTAAAATCATATCATACTACAGAAAAAGTTCAACATTCAAAAAATATAGAATTTATAATTTACAAATAAATAAAAGAAGATAAATTACAACACAATGAGATTAACTGAAAAAACCTTAAATTTAAGACAACTTTTTAGCAATCACACGTTTAGAATGCACCAACTGAAATTTCAATCTTTCACATATTAAATTCAACAATCATTCAAAATATGAAGAAAAAAAACTCTCCAAAAACCCTAATTATAGTAAACAGAGCAAATTCGCACATCAATTTGACGATAAAACGAGTCTTCCAGTGATCAAAAACCAAGATACCATTTCAGCAAACACGCATATAGAAGTCACCAATTAAAATTTAAATTCAAACCCAACCCAAAAAGGCAACAAAAAACGACAGTCCTTAAACCCCAATTTCTAATCGAACAGAGCAATCTCGCATAATTGATCAATTTAGAAGATAAAACCCGTTTAACGATTGAAAAGCTAACAGAATACAATTTCAATTAAAATATTCAGATTAATCTAACAGTACACAACTTTTGAGATACACATTCATACACCTGTGTGCGCTACGGCGTGAAAGATTAAAGAACTCTTAAGAGAGTGCTACGATTTAGACAGAGAGAGGACATTTCATTAAGAGAGAGAAATCCCCACCAAATCAGACTCGGATTTGGTTTCCTGTTCATATTCCTCTCCGAACTAGGACGAGATTCCGCGTATTTGTGGGCCCAATTGCTTTGATGCCCGTAATTAATCAATATTTCACGATCGATGGTGAAGATTGAGCTGGCGCAAGAGATGTTGTGCGTTGGCATGTAGAGGATTTTAATTTCTGGTGTTATTAAATAAGGCGTGAGGTGAGGATTGAGCTGGCGCAAGCGATGCTGTGAGCTGGCATGTAGAGGATTTTAATTTATGGAGTTATTAAATAAGGAGTGACGGTGAAGACTGATCTGGCACAAGCGATACTGTGCGCTGGCATGTAGAGGAATTTAATTTCTGGGGCAGTAAATATTTTGCTGGGGGCCAAGTTGTCTCATTAATGAGAATAGATAGAGCAGGGAGAAAACTACCTAACAAATTAAGTTGAAAACTTTCATATATATTTAAATATTGAAGCAATACTTAAATAGAAAACAAGATGCAAAATACTCTACAAAAAAAGGCCAAAAAAAATATTTTAAAAGTTATGGAAAGAAATTTCTGGGAAAAAAAAAAAGATTAAATATATAATACCAACAAAATAAAACGAAATTGCAAAAGCCAACATGAAAACACAGTAAAAAAATAGAGGGTGGTAAAAGTAAAGTTACTAAAAAGAAAAATAACACATTGTGGAAAACAATACGAGTCACACACTAAAAATAAAGAAAACTAAATGATAATGAGTTAGGAGGGTGAAAACTCCCAAACAAATTAAGAAAAAAATCAAACATACGTTAAAAATTGAAGCACATGCAAAAGAGTTATGCGAAATTAAAACGAATCCAATATGCAAAATACATCGATAAACTCTACAAAAAAAGCTGTAAAAATTATTTTTAAAAACTTATGAAAAGAAATTTAGGAAAGCCAAAAAGGAAAAAAACAAGCAAGATCGTACGAACAAGATAAAATAGGAGAGCAAAGTCAATGAGAATTCCAAGTAGAAAAAAGTGATAGAGAGAAATAAGGTAAAAGTAAAGTTACTATTGAACTTAAATAACACAAAGTCTTGAAAATAATGAGTCAAAAAAAACACACTAAATGATAACAAGCAAGGGAGAGAACTCACAAAATAAATTAAGAAAAAAATACATATTTGAAGAATTAAAGCACAGGTAAAAGTTGCATAAGATAAAAAAATTCCAAGATACAAAATACATCCATAAACTCCAAAAACATGCCGTATAAAAATATTAAATAAATATTTTAACAAGATATTATGGAAAGCAAAACAGGAAAAAGACAAGCATAAAATAGATCATAACAAGATAAACGAGATAGCAAAGACGATGAGAAATCCCAATAGAAAAAATGAGATAGGGGAGAGAGACAGACACGACAATTGAGGGATACTAAAAATATTCACATAGCTAACAAGACTTATCCCAAAAAAGGTAATTGCTGCCATCAAAAGCAACGGCCTTACATCATTGTAGAAGGGCAAGGACATATTTACATAGGCAAGAAGCTTAATTCATAGCAGTAAAAAGTGGCAACAAGCAGGGACCAAGTCAAGATTTCATCCTGAACTTTATGCCAAAAAAAAAGAGAAAATATTAATACTAGGATATATATTTTGTGAAGACGCTAATTTAGAATGTATTTAAGGTAGTAAACAAATTGTACTCTCTATATAGAAAGATAGTTCTTGATAAAACTAAATTTTGAAACTCTTCATCAAAGTTTAAAATCTACTAGAGAGGCTAAGCAGTGGAAACTAGAAAACAATCAAAAAATTACAACTTTAATAAATAAAAAATAAACTATAGATTAAGTATGAGAATCATGCATAAATCACAATAGGTTTGATCTATCTAAAAAACTAATAAAATCTTATATTTAAAATCTGTAGTTTGATTGTGTGGATAGCATAATCAATTACTTCAAGAATAGCCCATAAGGTATTTTACTTCCTCAAGTACTATTTCACACCTTTATAGAAAATGAATAAAAGTTACCATTGAAAAGCCAAAAAGGAGAGAGAGACAGAGAAGTTACCATTGGCATGGAAAAGCAGAGAGAGAGAGAAGAGGCTTGAAAAGTTGAAGGCTGAAATCCCTCTTCACTAAATCACGTGGTGGAGATTTGTAGTAGGTTAAAAAACTTGTTTTAACTTTATTTAATTATTTGCCATCATTATTGAACAATGGGACAGAAAGTATGCAAGAGTGACCTTAGTAAATAACATAAATATACAAGGATAATAAGGGAAAAGCGGGGGCAGAGCTTTTTGAAATAAAAAATACATCTATTTTTATCCCAAAAAAAAAAAAAAAAAAACCATTAAAATTTGTTGAAAAAAAACTGTTTCTATTTTTATTTTTGGAGAAACTATTTTTTGTTTATCAGAAACTGATAAAAAATAATTTTTCCCAAAAAAAAATATAATCAGAAATTACTTTTAAAAAAAATGTTTCTAGTTTCATTTTTTATTTTTGAACAGAAACTTGAAAAAACAGTTACGAATACACACACCTGAACTAAAGATCTAGTTTGTGTCACAACATTTCAACAATATGAAAACAAACAATCATTTTTTTTCCTTCTAATTGTATAGGTTGCCTTTGTAAGATAGCTTGAGAATGCAAGAGAGAAAACAATAATAGAGTGATAAGTTTGTTTGTTTGTTTGTTTTTGGGGTTGGGGGGTTGGGTTCCCTATTTCAAAATAAAGAGCAATGGTAAAAATAATAATAATAATAATAAATAAATAAAAATAAAAATGTGAATTAACACAAAAACAGAGTAAATAAAACAAGGCCCCAATTGCACACAACACAGATTGGCAATAATTAATACCCCGAACAACAATAACATCCAATATAGGTACAAAGACAATAGTGTGAAGAATGAGAAAGAGCAAAGAAGAAACCTCAAGCAATCACGTATGAACCAAAGGAGATATACATAAGAGACCACTTGAAGAAAGATCAGAAGTCATACCTGTGAGAACATAAATCTTACCAGAGCAGTAGATAACCTAGATTCAAAAACATAAAAACCAAATTAACAAGATGAAACCTTGGTGATTTATTCATAATTTACGCTCAGGTAAGGAAACAATGTATTCCAAAGTATGTCATGGAAAAATATTAATAAGACAGGAACAATCTAATTACACAATTATAGCCCAAAATTTCATAAGTACTGTAACTCTGTACATCTAAAACTTTTGGAAACATTGTTTTTATAAGCTTTTGCTAATGCGATAGATGTTTTTCTTTCAGAGGATGCCATTAGATTACAACAATTATATTCCACTACCTGAAGGCCCAATCAGCTAGGAACATATTACAACATATGTTTCGCCCCTCCAATTTGACGGACACAAGGAATGATAGTGGTTTAGAAATTGATAATATATTGTTTGAATTGTAAAGTGAAGTGGAGATCAAAAGAGCAAGGGCCTTGCAACATTACCACAGTGAGAAGGAATTGAAAAAATCACAGGAGGAGCATGAGCACAAGCAGAGGCCAACCGAAGAAACGAGGAGCTCAAGGTCAAAGAGAAGGAAAATAAAATCAGATCAAAAGGGAAGAATCCAGCAACATGTTTCTGCATAACAACGTCCATCACTTCGTCAAAGAACATCTTGCAACAATTATATATATTGTATTAGGATTCTGTAACCAACTCAAGCACTAAAATGGAAAAAGTGTATGTCAATAAATGAGACTTGCATAATGTTACAAATGCAAATACTTAATTTGCAGAAATTTTAATAAATGGGGAGCAAGTGCATTGTCAACTGAATTTTCTAGCCACTGCAATGGCAATATATGTTGTAATGTTAGACTATTTAAATAGTTAGCTTGTGTTGCCTAAATTTTTGCTTTCCCTTTAATTAGTTCCCTCCTTTGGCAAGTTATATTCTTCATTTCATCAGTGCCAAACATTCATAGAGTCAAGTTCAACACTCCTAACATAGAAAGGATCATAAGAACGAAAACCACCTATATAATGAAATTGATAGATTGTCCTGGTGAGAGATTTCTAAGCCACAACCAAACCTTCTAGAGGGTTGATATAGATGTATGAAAACCACTAAATTCCAATAAAGATGTAACAAAAAATGATAACTATAAATGGGAGAATCACGATTCACCGACTTTCCAACATCAGCGGAGAAGTTGGAGAAATCGAAGGTGGGAAGTGGTTTAATTTCTCACGAGAAAAACAAACGGATAGAGTTGGTAGCTATTCCAAAGTTGGTACAATCTAAACCTTAAATTTTGGGCAGACATGGATTTATACTAGAAGATACATTTTGTGAAGATGCTACTTTAGAATGTATTCAACGTAGTAAACAAAGTGTACTATATATAGAGAAAGATAGTACTTGATAAAACTAAATTCTGAAACTCTTCAACAAAGTTTTAAAGCCTACTAAAGAGGCCAGACAGTAGAAACTAGAAAACAATAAAAAAAAATTACAACTTAAATAAATAAGAAAATAAACTATAGATTAAATATGAGAATCATGTATAAATCAGAATAGATTTGACCTATCTAAAAAACTAATAAAATCTTATATTTAAAATCTGTAGTTTGATTGTGTGAATAGCATAATCAATTACTTCACGAATGCCCTTAAGGTATTTTATTTCCTTAAGTACTATTTCACACCTTTGTAGAAAATTAATAAAAGTTACCTGGAAAAGCCAAAAAGGAGAGAGAGACAGAGAAGTTAACCTGGGCATGAAAAAGGAGAGAGAGAGAGAGAGAGAAAAGAGGCTTGAAAAGTGGAAGGCTGGAATCTCTCCATTAAATCATGTGGTGGAGATTTGTAGTAGGTTAAAAAACTTTTGTTTTAACTTATTTACTTATTTGCCAATGGGCCAGAAAGTATGCAAGGGTTATCTACCTTAGTAAATAACATAAATATACAGGGGTAATAAGGTAAAAGTTGAGGGGGACCATGGCTTTTTGAAATAAAAATACATCAATTTTTATCCCAAAATAAACGAGAAAAAAAACATCTAAAAATTATTGAAAAAAAAAGTTTTTATCTTTATTTTTGGAGAAACTGTTTTTTGTTTATCAGAAACTGAAAAAAAAATTCTCAAAAAAAATGTAATCAGAAATTATTTTTTATAGAAAAAAAACAATGTTTCTGTTTTTGTTTCTGATTTTTGAACAGAAACTTAAAAAAAACAGTTTTCAAAAAAAAAGTTACGTATATATACACCTACATAGGAGGCCTAAAACTTGAAACCAAATATATATATATATATATATATATACACAAACAATCATTTTTTTTCTTCGATCACAACATTACAACAATATGAAAACAAACAATCATTTTTTTTCTTCTAGTTGTACAGGCTGCCTTTGTAAGATAGCTTAAGAATGCAAGAGAGAACAATAATAGAGTGATAAACTTCTTGGGGTTTTCCCTATTTTAAAATAGAGAGCAATGGTAAAAATAATAATAATAATAATAATGAAAATAAAAAATAAAAAATAAAAAAGTTGAATTAACACGAAAACAGAGTAAATAAAACAAAGCCAAACCCAATTACACAACACAGATTGGCAATGATTAACACACCGAACAACAATAACAACATCCAATACAGGTACAAAGATAACAGTGCAACGTATAAGAAACAGCAAAGAAGAAACCTCAAGCATGCACGTATGAACCAAAGGAGATGTACAAAAGAAAACACTTCAAAAAAGATATCTTACCAGAGCAGCAGATACCATAGACAAACAATTTACGCTCAGGTAAGGAAACAATATATTCCAAATTCTTAGCTAACCAAGGTGTCCAAGCTCACAATTCACGAGGAATATTTGTTTGTAATGCTGTTTTAAGTGATGCTATTAGCATAACCTTTTCATGTAAGATTGCATTAAGCAATTAACATTTTGTTCTTCAATCTCCTATTGTTCTTCCATTTTACTCTTACTTTCCCCGTTGACAAAACATTCAAATTTCTCTCTAAAAATAACATTATGGATTGAGACTATACAAGAATTTGTACATGGGCATACAAAAAAGAGGTACCTGGTTAGTTGTTGTATGCGTCAGAGATGGAAAAATCATCCTCAAATCTTGCTAAGACCTTTTTATCTGACTATCGACACATTGCTGATTGAAACATATGAAGCGAAGAAGTTCAGCAGTGTCCTTGTGGACTCTCATACATAACATAAGCAGTACAAATTGAATTCATCTAGAGCCTTCATTAAATTGATCTCGCAATAACTTGTACTTCTTAAGCTCAAGAGGAACATAACCACGGCAATATTTCAGCACTTGAAGGAATATGATACTTAAAACAATAGCAATGGATATGAATTATATGTTCAAGAGAACATATGTTCACCTACATTTGGAAGCAATCCAGGACCATGAGGAAGTGAACTAGGATAGAGCATTTCAGCTGTTTGTTCTTCAGTCAAAAGTCATACCAATCTCATGACTGAAGCATCGACTAGTAGTTGGTGGAAGACCTTCAGAACTGTCAGCAGGTGCAAGTAACAACAGTGGATACCTATGCCTGCTTACAAATTCAGCACCCTTCACTTGCTGCATCAACCAAGTAACAAAGTAAGCATCTAGAATTTCACGTCAAATAAATTTAGAGAAATGGAACAAAAATTTAAATCCCACAGAATCATAATTGAAATTTTCATAATAAATGTCTTTATCTTCCATAACTGGCTCGGTAAGTGCCCAATACCAGATGCAAATTCAGCATTAATACCATCTCGATCAAGAGGTGCATCCATTAGAGAAACAAGGTTCCTCAAAACTTTTAAAAGAGGAATTGCTGGAAAGTAGATGTCACAACAAAATATTAGTAAGACAGGAACAAGAGGCAACAATCTAATTGCACAATTATAGCCCAAAATTTATAATTACTATAACTCTGTACATCTAAAATTTTTGGAAACATTGTTTTTATAAGCTTTTGCTAATGCGATAGATGTTTTCTTTCAGAGGATGCCACGAGATTACAACAACTATATTCCGCTACATGAAGGCCCAATCAGCTAACAACATATGTAACCACAGTCCTTTTGCCACACCCTGCAACAATTGCTGGATCAGCACTAACCAACAAATAGATACATGCATTGATACACATTACTTGTAAATTACATATACATCCATCTACAATTACAATAGAGAATGAAACAAACAAAATAAAATCAGATCAGAACAAATAGACGCTTCCACTTTTTAAACTTGAAGGTATTTCACGTATAGTTAATATGTCCATTCAAAAAAGACTTGCAAATCTAATATTAACCATATTAATCCCGTAAAAGTATAACTCACGCTTTGGAAACACAGTAGTCCTGTAGACCATCATATTGGAAATTGCAAAACACTACCGCGTAAATAACGACGTTATATTCCGAATCGATAATAATGTCAGGAAGCTATTAAAAAAAGAATTATGAAAAATTATAGGAATCAACAAATGACAAACAGACTCACCAACAGAGCAACAGTAATTTTTTAATTTGGATGAGAGTTCTAATGGACAGAGTTGATGAAAGTATGAAGGAAAAATTCTTGATTGTGTCCCTTTGTAAATGCACAAAGTCTTTTGATATAGAAATTAACTGATCTTAGGAATGGTCCTTCCAAGAACAAGCGAGATTGATCAGATTGCTCCATATCCATCACCTGAGGACATGAACAACTCCTTGAAAAGAACCTATTCTTTGGAGATATCTATCCTTTTCAAAGTAATTTCACAATGCCATATTTTTGCAGATTGTGCTCACTTCTGAGGCCTGTTTGTATTTAGCCACTTACCAAAATCACTGAGTAAGAGATAAGTAGAGCGGATAATGTTGTGAGAGATGTCAATGGGAGCCAAGAGGTACTTGGAAGACTACTTCTGCTCTCGAAGCCAATCTTTTGGACCTGCTGAGCAAGATTAACCAAAGAATCAAAACGCATATGCAAACAAATTAGGTTCTGTACAAACAAACAGAAAACTAAAGACTCTTGTTGAAGTGGAATCTAGTGCAGAGACTCCTGATTTAGCTTGAAAGGCAACAAAAGAATTCCTCTCTTGTGGATTGCAATCCCTAGAAGCGGAACTCAGCAGCCTCTGCATTTCCTCCAGGTCTCCATAATCAGAATCGTCTTTCACTGTAAGGGTGTAAAACTTCAGAACGTGCGTTCCAATACGTAAATTACTAAGGTATTAACGATTTATGGTAAGATGGAGATTACCTCATTCTCGTCAATTCTTCCACCTCGTCTCTACAACAATGAGTACAGCCAAAAAAAAGATAACGTATCCATTTCATATCAGAGATGACAATAAGAAACTGACCGTTGCGTCTTAAGTCCCGAATCCTTCGCTCCTCTATCTGGGGAGTGCATCTCATAGCTCTAAAATTTACTCCATGTCAAAACTTTTGAATCTTTAGAGGGGGCCCATTATTGGCAAGTTGGGCATCGGTTTTATTTAAATGTGCAAATATATATTTTTCACTAGAGGAAGAATCTGTTCACAAAAACATCAAAAATCAAACACAACATTGTGCCAGAAGTGGTAACAAAAAAAATGGTTGTTGCTAGTATCAAAATAAAGAAACCCAACCTGATTATGACAGTAGGAAATTCAGAGTTCAACCCTCCTCTTGAGCCTTGGAGGTAGCTGTTTCAATATCCTAACCTCGTCCCTCAAGGACCTAATGAAATGGTCAACGTCAAATAAGTCGTGGAATGCACCGCAAAATTAATAAACATCCGTTAACATTCAATAACAATTCAGAACGATCTCAGAATGAGATGTTTGTTTTGCTACTTCAAGAAGTTCGACTTAATGGGAAAAGTTAACAAAGCTAACCTTGGATCAGCCCAAAAGGAGGTTTTATCCAGCTCTGGGACAATAAGGGTGACATTGAGATATCTGAAATTTAACAATCATGTCACATATCTGAAGAGAAAGATGAAGTTAGTGTGCAACTAGATGATGGTCACAGCAAGAACTAACAAAAATCAAGAGAGACAGAGAACAATTAGATGTAATGACACTGATTATGACAAAGGTAACTGGCACCTTACAGCTGCTCCATTTGGTTGTCCTCCATTGCAAGAGAACATGAGATAACTGTTGTTCTTATAAATCCCTGAAAGCAAAAGTGACCATATCCACTTGGATAAGAATTTCACCAATTACGGAATAAAACACGAAGAACTGAAACCAAGAAAAGTAAAATTGGGCGTTAAGACTGTCCCATAAATATCAGCAAAGAAAATTTTCAGGTGGGCAGGTTCCTTTAGCTAACTAAACAAATTGGTTCTCAATGGAAGGAGAACAATTCACAAGGCAATAAATTTTTCAAAATAGACGAGACATCAGTTTTTTTGTTTCCATAAAATGCCTCCTTGTGCACTAGGGAAGCTAAAACTGCAACAAGAACCAACAGAAATTAAACCCGAAAAAGACGATAATAAATTGACAAATGAGTAGCAAGAGTAGAACTACTGTAAAAAAATCCTGAACCAGCAAAATTAAGCTTGAGATATCGAGTTCACCAAAATTGGTGAAAGAAGCTTTTAGGGATGAGCTTTGGAAATTTTTAACAATACTTGATGAAAATTTTAAAAGTATAGGCATGCACACTTTGGATACATGTATTGTGTACACGTGTGTGCAAATGATGTACGGATCGAAAGCTGGACGAGGTCTCCGTGATAGTTAAAGGGACGCCGTTGGGGAAGAAGTGAGCAAGGGGCTAGTTGCAGGTTGATCGTCCTCATAGGTTCGCATCACCATCTCTGTTCCGTTCGATTCTTCTATTCAACCTTTACTCTCCAACCTAATTTCTAACATCAAATCAAGAAGCAGATGATGACGTTGATGAAGAAAGAAAAATACTCAATCAAGATTCAAAACAGTCAATAAAGAATTGACCATAACAAAATTAATAAACCTGTAGTCGTCACTCCTTCAATTCAACCTCTCCTCTCCAAACTAATTTCAACCTCAAATCAAGAAGAAGAATTAATCAAGAAGAAGAATTAATCAGGATTCAAATCAGAAAATAAAGAATTAAATCAGTAAATAACGAATGGACCCATATAAACATACACATTAATAACGAATGCATGTATGGTGTATATGTGTGTAGATGCAATGATCGAGACCTGGATGCTTGCACTTCACCGACGGCATCCCTGAACCATCATCGATTCCAACCATCCAGGTTTCAATCATTGCATTTGCACACATGTACACCATACATGCATACACAATGTGTATGTTTATACGGGTCCATTTTTTATTTACTGATTCAATTCTTTATTTACTGATTTGAATCCTAATTATTGATTTGATGTTGAAATTAGTTTGGAGAGGAGAGGTTGAATTGAAGGAGTGGCGATGACAGGTTTATTAATTTTGTTATGGTCAATTCTTTATTGATTGTTTTGAATCTTGATTGAGTATTCTTCTTTCTTCATCAACGTCATCTTCTGCTTCTTGATTTGATGTTGAAATTAGGTTGGAGAGCAGCGGTTGAATAGAAGAATCGAACTGAACAGAGGTGGTGATGCGAACCTAAGAGGACGATCAACCTGCAACTTGCTACTCGCCCACTTCTTCCCCAACGGCGTCCCTTTAACTATCATGGAGACCTCTGCTTTCGACCTGTACATCATCTGCACACACACACGTATTCAAAGTGTGCATGCCTATACTTTTAAAATTTTCATCAAGTATTGTTAAAAATTCCAAAACTCATCCCTAAAAGCTTCTTTCACCAATTTTGGTGAACTCGGTATCTCAAGCTTAATTTTGCTGGTTCAGGATTTTTGTACAGTAGTTCTACTCTTGTTACTCATTTGTCGTCGTCTTTTTCGGGTTTAATTTATGTTGTTTCTGTTGCAGTTTTAGCTTCCCTAGTGCACATGGCGGCATTTTATGGAAACAAAAAAACTGACGTCTCGTCTATTTTGAAATTTTATTGCTTACTTAGTGAATTGTTCCTTCCATTGAGAACCAATTTGTTTAGTTAGATAAAGAAACTTGCCCACTTAAAAATTTTATTTGCTGCTATTTACGCGACAGTCTTAACACACAATTTTACTTTTCTCGGTTTTAGTTCTTCCTGTAATTGGTAAAATTCTTATCCAAGTGGATATGGTCACTTTTGCTTTCAGGGATTTATAGGAACAACAGTTATCTCATGAAACTGATTGGTAAGACTAACAGAAGAAAGAATAGAAAACCAAGCCAACATCCACAATTTATGAACATATAAGAAATAATATGGAATGATATTATACCAGCATTTTTAAGTAGTTATCAAAACATAGCAAACGCAAAACATAGAACAACATAAGTAATTAAACTACAATGAAATTTCTCAGTGCTATAAAGCCACTCGTTAAGGTATACCATCTAAGGAGGCATTTGGATGAGAAAATTTTATTTTTTAATTTGAAGGAATCGCGACGAATAAAAGCTTCCAAATTGAAGCTATTGCGAGCTAATGAACGCTTCTAAAATTCTGAGCAACCAATTTTCTCACAATCTACATTAGATACTAGAAATGAGCATCAACCAACAACCAACAACCAATAGGGAACGCACGACGTGTTCCTTTGATACTGAGAGTGTTTACATATCCTAACATGAGCTCAAATAACATATAAATATATAGCTTTTAGTTGCATCAGATCTCAGTTAATTGACAGATCGAAGTTTCATAGTGTCGATCCCCTTCCTTTCTTACATTTTCTCGTAAACCAAACCAAGAAGAGAGAGAGAGAGTTACCATGGCTGCGTCGCAGATTCGGTCTAGGGTTTCTGAGAGCTTGACCTGAACTCTGAAGAGGCGGCTTTTATTTTGTAGCAATGGGTGGCTTTTAGGGGTAGGGTTTTCGCAGGGTTGTTATTTTGACAATCACACTGAACTCCTTTAGCTTTCTTGTAATTATAAAATATTTCCTATAGTTTCATAAATTATAGTATATACCCTGTCAGGGTTATGGTGATTATTCATCTTTGAATCTTGATTTACCAGATTCAAAATAAACTTTTTAATTCAAATAGTAGTATATTTTTTTAGTGTTTTTTCTGTTCATACCAACTAAAAAGGAAAAAGAGAGGGTGATAAAAATAAAGTTACTAAAAAGGAAAATAACGCATTGTGGAAAACAATACGAGTCCTACACTAAAAAAATGAAAACTAAATGATAATAAGTAAGGACGGTGAAAACTCACAAATAAATTAAGGAAAAAAATCAAAAATATATGTTAAAAATTGAAGCACACACAAGAGTTATGCGAAATTAAAAAAGAATCCAATATGCAAAATACATTGATAAATTCTAGAAAAAAAGACCGTAATTTTTTTTTTAAAAACTTATGAAAAGAAATTTAGGAAAGCCAAAAAGGAAAAAAACAAGCAAGATCATACAAACAAGATAAAATGAGAGAGCAAAGCCAATGAGAATTCCAAGTAGAAAAGAGAGAGAGAGAGAGAGGAGGTAAAAGTAAAGTTACATAACTCAAAATCTTGAAAATAATGACACACAAAAAGAAATAAAGAAACTAAATGATAACATGCAAGGGAGAAAACACACACACATAAATAAGAAAAAAATACATAGTTAAGTGATTGAAGCACAAGTAAAAGTTGCATAACATAAAAAAATCCAAGAAGCAAAATACATCTATAAACTTCAAAAATATAAAAATATCAAAGAAATTATGGAAAACAAAACATGAAAAAGACAGCATGAAATAGGTCATACTAACAAGATAAAACGAGATAGCAAAGACGATGAGAAATCCCAAAAGAAAAATTGAGAGGGGAGAGATAAAAGACGAACACATGACAATAGAAGGGCACAAAAAATATTCACATAGCTAACAAGACTTATCCCAAAAGAGACAAGCAAAACAGACAATTGTTGCCCTCAAAAGCAACGGTCTTAAAAGGATACATCATTGTAGAAGGGTAAGAACATATTTACATAGCCAACAAGCTTAATTCATGGCAGTAAAAAGTGGCAACAAGCAGGGACCACGCCAAGATTTCAGGGGAGGTTGAACTTTATGCAAAAAAGAAAAGGAAAATATAAAACTAGGAGATATATTTTATGAAGACGCTAATTTAGAATGTATTTAACGTAGTAAACAAATTGTACTATATATATAGTACTTAATAAAACTAAATTCTGAAACTCTTTTAGTAAAGTTTAAAATCTACTAGAGAGGTCAGGCAGTGAAAACTAGAAAACAATCAAAAAATTACAGCTAAATAAAAAAATAAACTATAGATTAAATATGAGAATCATGCATAAATCAGAATAGATTTGATCTATCTAAAAACCTAATAAAATCATATATTTAAAATCTGTAATTTGATTGTGTGAATAGCATAATCAATTATTTCATGAGTAGCCACTTAGGTATTTTATTTCCTTAAGTGCTATTTCACACCTTTGTAGAAAATGAATAAAAGTTACCATGGAAAATCCAAAAAGGAGTGAGAGAGAGAGACGGAGAAGTTACCCTAGGCATGGAAAAGGCGTGAGAGAGAGAGAGAAAGAAAAGGGGCTTGAAAAGTGGAATGCTGGAAATCTCTCCCCATTAAATCACGTAGTGGAGATTTGTAGTAGGTTAAAAAACTTATGTTTTAACTTTATTTACTTATTTGCCATCATTAATGAGCAATGGGCCAGAAAGTAAGTTCTCTAGCTTAGTAAATAACCTAAATATACAAGAGTAATAAGGGAAAAGCTGAGGGGGCATGGCTTTTTGAAATAAAAATACATCCATTTTTATCCCAAAACAAACCACAAAAAACCTTCTGAAAATTGTTGGACAAAACTGCTTCTATTTTTATTTTTGGAGAAACTATTTTTTGTTAATCAGAAACTGGGAAAAAAAATCCAAACAAATATGTAATCATAAATTATTTTTAAATAAAAAATAAAAAAAATGTTTCTGTTTTTGTTTTTGATTTTTTAACATAAACTTTAAGAAAAAAGTTTTAAAAAAACTATGAATATATACTTGAACGAAAGATCTACTTTGTGTCACAACATTACAACAATATGAAAACAATCATTTTTTTCTTCTAGTTGTTTAGGCTGCCTTTGTAAGATAGCTTGAGAATGCAAGAGAGAAAACAATAATAGAGTGATAAGCTTTTGGGGGGGTTTCCTATTTCAAAATAGAAAACAATGGTAAAAATAAAAAATAAAAAGGTGAATTAACACAAAAACAGAATAAAAAAAACAAGGCCAAACCCAATTACACACAACACAGACTGGCATTGATTAATACCCCGAACAACAATAACATCGAATACAGGTACAAAGACAACAGTGTGAAGTATAAGAAAGAGCAAAGAAGAAACTTTAAGCAATCACGTATAAACCAAAGGAGATATACACGAGACAACTTGAAGAAGGATCAGAAGTCATTCATACCTGTGAAAGAAGAAATCTTACAAGAGAAGTAGATACCCTAGATTCAAAAGCACAAAAACCAAATTAATATGATAAAACCTTAACACTAAGAACAATGCAAGGCGATGCGCGAAGAACGGGCAAAGGAAAAACAAATCCTACAGCAGCTGAATCTTTGTTCATTTTCGAGAACACAAATTGACTCAACAACAGCAAAAAAAAATTAGAAAAGATGGTAAAACAGTGCCATTTGTCCGCGGAATTACCAAATAGCTGACCCAAAACAATGGTTCATGGAATATGCTCCCTGGGAAAGAGAGAATATGCTCAGAGTAGTGTGATAGAAAAACTTGGTGATTTATTCATAATTTATGCTCAGGTAAGGAAACAATGTATTCCAAAATCACGAGGAATATTTGTTTGTAATGCCTTTTTAAGTGATGCTATTAGCATAACCTCTTAATGTAAGATTGCATTAAGCAATTGACATTCTTGTTCTTCAATCTCCTATTGTTCTTTCATTTTACTTTTACTTTCCCTGCCAACAAAACATTCAAATTTCTCTCCCTAAAAATAACATTATGGATTGATAATATTCAAAAATTTGTACATGGGCATACAGAAAAGAGGTACCCGGTTAGTTGCATGCGTCAGATATGGAAAAACCATCCTCAATTCTTGGTAAGACCCTTTTACCTGACTATTGACACATTGCTGATTGAAACATATGAAGCGAAGAAGTTCAACAGCGTCCTTGCAGACCCTCTTACCATAACATAAGCAGTACAAATTGAATTCATTTAGAGCCTCCTTCAAATTGATCTCGCAACAACTTGTACTTCTTCAGCTCAAGAAGAACATAACCACGGCAATATTTCAACATGAAGGAATATGATACTTAAAACAATAGCAATGAATATGAATTATACGTTCAAGAGAACATATGTTCACCTACATTTGGAAGCAATCCAAGACCATGAGGAAGTGAACTAGGATAGCATTTTGGATGTTTGTTCTTCAGTCAAAGGTCCCATACCAATCTCATGACTGAAGCATCGCCTAGTAGTTGGTGGAAGACCTTCAGAACTGTCAGCAGCTGCAACTAACAGCAGTGGATGCCTATGCTGCTTACAATTTCAGCAACCTTCACTTGCTGCATCTACCAAGTAACAAAGTAAGCATCCAGAATTTCAGGTGATTCAAATAAATTTAGAGAAATGGAACAAAAATTTAAATCCCACAGAATCATAATTGAAATTTTCATAATAAATGTCTTTATCTTCCATAACTTGCTCGGTAAGTGCCCTAATACCCCTGATGCAAATTCAGCATTAATACCTTCTTGATCAAGAGGTGCATCCATTAGAGAAACAAGATTCCTGAAAACTTTTAAAGGAGGAATTACTGGAAAGTAGATGTCACAAAAAAATATTAGTACGACAAGAACAAGAGGCAACAATTTAATTGCACAATTATCGCCCAAAATTTCGTAAGTACTATAACTCTGTACATCTAAAACTTTTGGACACTGTTTTTATAAGCTTTTGCTAATGCAATAGATGTTTTTCTTTCAGAGGATGCCATGAGATTACAACAATTATATTCCACTACATGAAGGCCCAAAGCAACATATGCAACGACAGTCCTTTTGCCACACCCTGCGAAAATTGCTGGATCAGCACTAACCAACAAATAGATACATGCATTGATACACATTACTTGTACATTACATATAAATCCATCTACAATTATAATAGAGAATGAAACAAACAAAATAAAATCAGATCAGAACAAATAGACGCTTCCACTTTTAAACTTGAAGGTATTTCAGGTATAGTTAAAATGTCCATTCAAAAAAGACTTGCAAATCTAATATTAACCATATTAATCCCGTAAAATTATAACTCACGCTTTGGAAACACAGTAGTTCTGTAGACCATCATATTGGAAATTGCAAAACACTACCGCGTAAATAACGACATTGTATTCCAAATCGACAATAATGTCAGGAAGCTTTTAAAAAAAGAATTATGAAAAATTATAGGAATCAACAAATGGCAGCAGTAATTTTTGAATTTGGATGAGAGTTCTGATGGATAGAGTTGATGAAAGTATGAAGGAAAAATTCTTGATTGTGTCCCTTTGTAAATGCACAAAGTCTTTTGATATAGAAATTAACTGATCTGAAGGAACAGCAGAAGGAATGGTCCTTCCAAGCACGAGTGAGATTGACTCAAAGAACTGGTTTATCATCAGATTGCTCCATATCCATCACCTGAGGACATGAACAACTCCTTGATAAGAACTTATTCTCTGGAGATATCTATCCTTTTCAAAGTAATTTCACAATGCCATATTTTTGCAGATTGTGCTCACTTCTAAGGCCTGCTTGTATTTAGCCACTTACCAAAATCACTGAGGAAGAGATAAGTAGAGCGGATAATGTTGTGAGAGGCGTCAATGGGAGCCAAGAGGTACTTGGAAGACTACTTCTACTCTCAAAGTCAATCTTTTGGACCTGCTGAGCAATATTAACCAAAGAATCAACACGCATATGCAAACAAATTAGGTTCTGTACAAACAAACATAAAACTAAAGCCTCTTGTTGAAGTGGAGTCTAGTGCAGAGACTCCTGTTTTAGCTTGAAAGGCAACAAAAGAATTCCTATCTTGTGGAATGCCGTCGGTGAAGTCGGCGGGGAGGGAGTGGGGGTAGGTTGACATCAAGCTTGATTTTCCGGACTCCGCGGACGGAGAAGCGACGGACTATGTCTCCGCCAATTGCCATTTGTGGAGAGAGAGAGGATTCGAAGCCCTAATCGAAGCGTGCCTTGGCTGGGAAACTTTGGAGTTGTGCGATTGTGCTCGTGAATTGGGTATTTGTAGGCTATGATTGTGCCGTTGAGGAACCAATAAGGAAATTTGAATGAAGATTTTAAAAGATTTTCTTGTTAAGAAAAAATGATTTTCATGTGATTTGATTGTAATAGTGAATAGGTAATTTGTAGGCATGATTGGGTTGTTGTGGAAATCTGAGTGAAGATTTGAAAATATTTTCTTGTTAAGAAAAGGAAATAAAAATGGTGAAAATAATTTCTTTAATTAAATTTTAAAATATTAGATAAAAAAGAAAACGGTAAAATACTTTAGAGAAGATAAAAAAGGGTAAAAAATTCAAAATGAGAAGAAAAAAGTTTTTCCCCACTTCACTATCCCAAAAATTGAAAAAAGTAAGGAAATTTAGTTTTCTCAAAAAGCTACAAACAAAGACTAAGGGGATGTTTGGTAACGTTTTCACTTTTTTATTTTTTAGTTTTTGTTTTGTTTTGTTTTGTTTTTTTTTGTTTTATTTTTTATAAAATATAAACTAAAAATATGTTTGTGTTCACTTATTTTTAAACTATTTAAAAATAAAAATATATTTGTATTCACTTTTTTTTAAACTATTTAAAAAAAAGGTGGAGGTGGTGGTGGTGGTGGTGGTGGTGGTGGAGGAGGACATGGCGGGGATGGATGGCGGTGGTGGTGGAGAAGGAGGAGGTGGAGGTGGAGGTGGAGGAGGCGGTGGTGGTTGTGGGTGGCGGAGGTGGTGGAGGTGGTGGAGGTGGAGGTGGTGGTGGTGGTGGAGGAGGAGGAGAAGGAGGAGGAGGTGGTGGTGGTAGGTGGCGGCGATGGTGGAGGAGGAGGAGGAGGAGTTGGTGGTGGTGGTGGTAGAGGAGGAGGTGGTAGTGGAAGAGGATGAATAAATTTTGGATGAAATTTTTTTGAAAACAAAACAAAAACATATTTTTCTTGTTTTCATAATTTTCAAAAATAGTGAAAACTGTTTTGTGTTGTTTTCATTTATTTTTTGCAACACAAACAAGTTTTCTATTTTCATTTCTTAAAAAAACAAAAAAATAATAAAAAAAAAAATTAAACAGTTAACAAACATACCCTAAATGATTAAAATTTTAAATTTGATTAAAAAGAATTCACTGTCTAACAATACATACAAGTTATTTAAATGATCAATAAATTTTATCCTCAAATACTAAAATTTATGATTCACTCACTCGCAGTTTTATTCAATAACTCATAATATTAGTGCCAAATTATCCTCTTACACATGCAACGCATGTGACACCATTTATAGTACTATTATAAAAGGAACATCCCACTTTGGTATAAATGAAGTCAGCTTATATTTTTTTATTGTCAAAACTACCCTCCACAACTTCTAATAACTACTAGATAAATAATAAAAATCAATCAATTTGCACACGCATCTCATTGGCGGGATCCCCTATTAGTATAACCATATTTTAAGTTAAGTTTTGAAAATTCTAATTTTTACAAATAAAAATAAATTTCTATTTGTTATGCCAAATTTGGCTTTTGTGTGCCAAATTCTATTCTAGTACATAACATGTGACATGTTTATGTCACCTTCTAATAGCTAATTAATAGAAGGGGGAAATGTTACTTAGACCCAAAAGTGTACGAATTTAAGTTTATGTGAAGGACCGAAATGATATTAATTGTAAAACACAGGGGTGCATAGTGGAGTTTACATTTTTTTTCTTTTGATCTG
>BRYE01000013.1:1367500-1372500 GCA_030159115.1 Actinidia arguta var. hypoleuca | reverse complement strand
TTAGATTTGAATAATTTTTTTAAATCTTCATATTACTATAATCAAGAAAAAAAAAAGTACAAAAAATAAATATCAAACAGTAAACGAAGTTTACTATAAAAACCTCAATCACTAAAATTGCTAAAAAATCTCGAAAACATCTGAGCTAAATTGAGCCTAAATTGATAGAAGCAATTATAAAAAGAGTAATGTTATGATGATTATATTTGTACATCGTATTTATAAATTTGGATACTATTTGATATAACATTAGACCCGTAAGACGTCACGTAAAATAATACACAAATAAAAATAAACAAGATCATCTTAACGATCGTGTTAAAAAGATAAATAACGTTGTTTTTACTCATCAAAAAATGAGAAATTGTTAACGAATATTCTCGAAATGAAAATCTGAATGTGCGAGTTTACCGAAACACGAGAAATTGTTTAATCAAGAATGTTAAAGTTAACAAAAAAATATAAGATGGTTTGCAAGTCAATTAAGACTAATTTAATGATTGTAGATTTTTAAAATCTTTCACCTAATGAACTTGCGTTAGACCTGAATGTGGTCCCCGAAACATCCATCCAAGTCATTGTCATATAAAATGTTTGAAACTTTCCATCATGTGGAAGATTTTGGCGAACTACATTTCAAGGACCACTCTAGAACGTATGTGACGATCTCCTCAAAATCTCACAACTTGATGCAGGTGGGACCCAAGGAGCAGCCGCTGGGATGACGATTACGCTTTAAGTTTACAAAAAACTTTGTTTAATAGTAATATTGTCTATAATTATTGTGGGGGGAGTGAGTTATAGGGATAAGAGAGAGAAAATCAAGGATAGATATCCGAGGTGATTCTGCGACGGCGATGACATCAGTCAATAGCATGACCAAGTCTTAGTTGTAGCACAGAACAGTCAGGTTGTCCGTCGGAGCTGTTTCTAAAAAATGATTCTTCGACGATCAAGTTAGATGACCAGAGAATATGTAGAAAGAGAAAATGCGTGTTCTTAATAGCTGAAAACGCGTGTACCTTTTTTGGGAATATATGTTATCCTTATATAATGCAGCTCGGCGCGCATCTCGTATCAGTTGGTATGTGACTAACTCAACCATACTTCTGAGGCTTAGTTGGTAGCACATTTTCATACCGTAGACATCTTGTTACAGGCATGAGAGCTGTCAGAGAAAATTTTGCTGTTCAAGTTATCCTGTCCCTTGACATACCTCTAGATCGTCGTTGACATTTTCTCTCAGCCGCCTCACCGAGCTTACTATACAACGACATCTTAGATGTGACGCAAATCTCTAACTTGATCGATGTCAGTAAGTGGTAGGGCTCTGACTGAGCTCCAGTGCACGTCGTTCCTCTTACTTTAATTCATAGTGGTTCTCCCGAGATGACCCCTATCTTGGTGGGGCCTAAGCTTGTATTAGAATATTCGATCCCCTTACAATTATTTTTTAACTTTTATAGATTCAACACCGTGATGTTGAATTGAATATTGTTTTAAAGTGTGTAGGTTACGGATTCAATATATATATATATATATATATATATATATATTTTAATGTATATTCGCCTCTTCAAAATGAAAGTTCTGTATCCGTTCTTGACTTGGCATGCATATTCAATGCTCATGGTTTCATTTTGTCACAAATCTCAGCATTTTCTTTTCTCTTCCTTGTCCAAATTTTATTAGTCCCCGTTTGTTTCCTTTCTTTCAGTCAATTTCTTAGTTGGAACTTTTCTGTGTGGTCCAATCGAGTTATATTGGCAATTTTAGTAATTTTCTTTTTCTTTTTTTAAAAAACAGTTTACTCTTTCAATTCGTAGCGAAAACAGAAATCGAAGCAGTAAAAAAAATAATCAAAAGCTAAAATAATATTATTAAAAGTAATAAGACACAGAAACCAAGACAAAAGTTTCAAAATTAACTTAAAATTAAGGAGCCAAACGTCCAAACGCAATGAATAAAGTTTCGCTAATAATTTGACTAGAGTTCCAATTTGGATCAACTTCCTTTTTAAGCTTTTTTTTTATATAATTTATTTAACATTTACTAGATTGGCACGAGTGGTAGTCAGACTTTCACTTTCATGTTATCAATTCACGACAATTCATACCGAATGATGCTTCTATTTTAAAATGAGCCCCTCACTTGTGGATAGTAAAATTAATCCTCAAATTATAGTTATAATAAAAAAATTCCATTGAAAAGCTAAAAAATCTCTCTTGAAGCGCATGAAAGAGTTGAAAAAAATTCGAATTCTAATTGCCAAAAGGCTAATAAGAAGCCGTCTAAACAGGGAAATTTCAAATCAATGAAGTTAGATATAGGTAATTTCAAATCAATTGAAAACGGTACGATATTACGATATTTTTGGGTCATTTTGTAAACTTTTTTTATTAATTTAAAACTATTTGTCACACTTACCATTGATTTGAAATTCCTCAGATATAAAAAGCCAATTGAAAATCTGTTCAAAGAGAGGGACTCAATTGTGTTGAAAAGTCAAAACGTTGTCTGGCTAAGTTCATATTTCTCTTTCAAATTCTGGTATCAAGAAGAGATGAATATGGGTCTTATAGGCAGTATAAAATGATTATAATTAGGTAATGTGAGATATTTCAACACACATTCTGAATTACAGAAGTCGGACACTCAACACGTTTAATAACTGACCTAATTTTTTGACGATATATTTAATATTGCTTTGATACCACTTGTTAGACTCAACTTATATTTCTTCTTAAAACTCATGTGTTAAGGAGAGGAGAACATAGACTACAGAACTGAACAAGGTGAGATATTTCAATAGTTTATGTAATAATAACTATTATAAATTATAATATTTGAGCTCAAATTTTAGAATTAATTTTTTTAATATTTTTTTACAAATTTATTTTTAAGAATAAAAGAATTTATTATATATATATATATATATTATTTTTTTTTTAGTGAAAAATAATTTTTGAGAATTTGAAGATAACTCTTTTTAATATATTGCTGGGAATTCATTATTTTTTTATATTAAATTCTAAGATAACAAGTTTCATAAACTATCAATTAAATAATTTTTTTAAAAGTTATTATGCAAAATTGATTATAAAAACTTAACCAAAAGACAAATTATAAATATGTGCAGAGAGCTATCCTCTAGAATTAGAAAGATGGTTTTGTGGGATGAGAGAGAGAGAGAGAGAGAGGTGCTGGATAGCATTTTCAAAAAGTAAGTACATATATTTTGAAGATTAGGTAACCATGCCCCACCAACCACCATATAAAGAACTATGCATGCATGTGTAGCTGAATGGAAAATTATTCGGAATGATGAAAGTTGTTGATTCGATGTATTGTGGGATAATTTTCTTTTAAGTCATGTTTGTTTCGAAAATAAGAATGTTGTATCAGAATATAAATTTTATGGGTTATTAATATGATATTTGCTAAGTTACCCTGAGATTGGATATATACTTCGATAGATTTGTAATTCACCAAATTGACTTAATTTTTAATAATACCTCCTATTATTACAAATTGAGGAGTATGGATTAATTCTAAAATTATTAAAATATCCATAAATAAATGCAATAATATAATATTGTTAAATTAAGACACTATTATATAATATTTATAAATGTAGAGTATTTTATGCTTCATATATTACTTGTTTCGTGCCTAATTTTATTTGTTAATTGATATTCTTGTTCGGCTAGTATAATATATTTTACAATGACTATCTCTAGTGATATATAAAGATATATAATTTTGTAACTTACGATAATTGAGAGTGGGATGGTATTTTTATTTGAATGTTATTATTGTTGTTTGTTAATGATATGAATGCATAGTTAAGAATTAAATTTTATTTATTTATTTATGGAGTACTTTATTTTTTTTTGTTTAGTTAAAAATTATAATGTGAGGGCAATCATGAAAAATATAAACAAAAATATTTAATTCAACACCCATATTCATTATAAACAAAAAAGTTGCATATTAAAATCTCACATGATTATTAATTTGACTTACTGAATTTGTTATCCAATTTTAAATCTGACTGAATTTTTAATTCGTCAAATTCAATATCCAAAACAAACATGGCCTTAGATTGTTGGATTATGAATGGGAAAACTAAAATATACAATTTTTTTTGTGTTCAGTTACTGTTTTTAATATCGGTTTTGCACAACACTTTTTAGAAATTGATTTTGGAAAAAAATAACTTTCACCTTTTGCTTATCTTATTTAGTTTCTAATGAAATTAGTTTCCAATAATTTAAAAAACATCTTTCTAATTTATTTTACAAATTAATTATTTTTCAAGAATTTTTAAACACTATTGTCCATTTTGTTTTAGTATCAGAACAAATCAGAATTTGTTTTATAAAATGAGCGACTGATGTAATTGTACACTTATACTATTCATTTTATAAAATAAAATATAATTTATTTATATTTTTATAAATATTTTTTGCATACAAGACATTCATCTAAAAAAATATGTTCAAATTATGAATGTGGACTCGGGTATAAGGCCAACTCCACAAGCGGGCCCATTCGGATGGTGATCTCTCTCTCTCTCTCTCTCTCTCTCTCTCTCTCTCTCTCTCTCTCATCCCTATGTCGATTTGCGTCCACGTATCTGGGGGTTCTAAAATCTATACGACTTGCCATTGACATAACTTGTAACCCCTCACTTTCCTAAAAAATAACACAAAGGCCCCTCTACTGTGGACCTACCCCCCTCCCCAAAAGAGAACCTGACGGGCATCCACTTTTCCATGCTTTTTTCGAGAAAGCAAAAACTCACATCTGTCAACAAAAGAATTTACCAATTTTGTCCTTCTAAAGGTAAAATAAAAAATATTTTTAAAATTTTTTTTTTTTATAAATACATACATTTATATAAAATCGCTTACATGAACTGTATAGATTTCACACGCTATTATTTAGGTCGTTCTCATTCATAATTTTAATAGAGTAATTATTCAGTGCTCTTGGAA
>BRYE01000013.1:1310000-1312500 GCA_030159115.1 Actinidia arguta var. hypoleuca | reverse complement strand
ATTTTATACAACTTTCGATTTTAGTTCTTCTCAAGTTAAGTGGATATGAACTAATGAGCATTGCATAAACATTGATCGCACCCAATCCATTTAACATACATTTAATCAAGATTAACATGATTGTAAGAAGCAATATGAATACAAAGATTTTAGAGTGGTTTGGCTAATTGCATACGTACACGACCAACATTCCACACCGGTCTTCTAATCCACTAAATCAATAAGGCAGAGTTTGGTTTTAGGTCACTATCCATGATGATGTGTTGCTTAAGCAGCACATACATGCCGAGCTTTTTTTAAATTTTTTTCCCCATGCTTGAAAGTCACTTTTATAGATATTTGTTGGCTCATGCCTACTTTGGGAATTTGTACATAGAGAGTCGTCTTCCTTCTTCTTCCTCTTCTTTCCTTTTTTTTTTTTTTTTTGTGCGCGCGCAAATTAACAGCCAATATTTTTGTAAAAGTGCTCTTTCTTTGGCTATTGTTGTTTCATCTTTGCTTCTTGGCATGACGCATGTCCATTGATTATAACTGAACGCTTTACTCTGAAGGCAAATAGAGGAGTACACTCGCTTGATTGCATCAATCAAAGCTCAGATCAAAATGGTATATGTTACTTATGAATCATTTCTAATCTAGCTTTTTTCAGCCCCTCCCCCGTCCATTCTCAGTTTCTACCTATTTGAAAGCCGACTTCGATAATTGGATGTAGGTTTGCGAGGGGATAAGGGAACTGCTTCAAATTCCGTCTTACTAGAGAAGAAGCTCATCGATGACACCGGAGTTCTTGAAAATCTTTAATCCGAACGTAATCTGCAGAGTGACTAAAAGAGGAGAAAACAAGGAAGACAAATGAGGATAATGCATCAGTACTGTGAAGTTGGACTGTGTTGTCACTGTTGTGGAAGCGTGAAAACTAGCAAATGCAGACTTCTCGAATTCTGTTGAAGGTGGAGGTGGTTAACAAACTTCTAAGAAATGTATTTAAAATTCAGCAGTTGATAGTGTCAGACTGTGTAACCTTCCCTTCTCTAATTGTGTTAGAGGCACATTTTTTCTTTTAACCTCTAAACAAAGTCTATCAGGATATGGTTATAAGGTCTCTCTCTCTCTCTCTCTCTGAGTCTCAGGTTTTAATTGGTTATCATTCCCAGTATGGAGACTGGCATTCAATATTGGGTCTAAATTCAGTTTGGGCTCATTTGGGCCTGTGTTAAATTCAGGCTGAAGTTGACAATTGGTATTTTTAGGTTATGTTTGAATAAAGAACTTGGTGCGGAAAATGGGAAAAAAAAAAAAAGTAGATAATTTAATGGTCTCGAACAGTTGGATTGTTAAATTTTTTTTAATTTTTTTTTTCTCACGAAATTATTAATCAAAATACTGTCTCAATAGTTTAGTTTTGGTAGCATAGATGAATTATAAATGGATTATTTATTTGTTTATTTATTTTAGGTTAGGGTAGGGTAGGGTAGGGTAGGGTAGGGTAGGGTGGGGTGGGAGGAGTTCGGGGCATACGGAAGAAGGATTTTACTAACCAAAAATCTTTTCAACAAAAAGCGATAACTTCTCTCCATTTGGCCTGCGAGTCGGACCACAAGTCTTAACTATGTAGTCTCTATTCTTCTTCGAACCGTTTATTTTGTTTGTAATTTTACTTAAAAATTGTTAGGTACATAGAGATAGAGGGTGTCAACTTCTATCAGTTTTTTAAGTTATTTTTTTATTTATAAATGGAAGTAAAAATTGTGATAAATACTCTGTTATTATTTTTAAGATAGAAAAAAACATAAATTGTTGTAAATAAGTAGCAATGAATACTCTCATAACTTCCGAATGCATCTCCAAATATAATTCTCTCACAAAATGGTGGATCGATGAGTCAATAATGAGTTGTGTATCTTAATGTTGTGGTTGGATCAAAGATGTGGTAAGAAAATAAAAAATTAAAAAAATAATTGATCTAATGGTACACGCAATTGGATCCTCTATTTTTTTTTTTACTAAATTCGGAACCGTAACACAGCCTAATTGACTATACATAGTAACACTGGGCTTTTGCACCGAACAAAGACGAGTTCAGTTCCTCTGAAGTGCAGCTTCAGTGAAATATTTTTGGAGTGTATAAAATGATATTATTTTTGTACATTTCAAAAACAAAACAATATCGTTTTAATTAAACATGAAACGACGTCGTTTTATAATAAGGAATAAAATGACGTCATTTTATTTTTAAAATATACAAAATAATATGATTTTATACGCCCCAAAGAACACTTCATCAAAACTGTACTTCAGATGATCGGAATCCAACAAAGAGAGACCCTACTCAAGTTAACTTACGTCACCGATTGGACAACCAGAAAAAAATCCAGTGCATTTTTGCGTACGGCCTTCTGCCGTGTACAAACCTGAACCCAAATCTGACCGTAGGATTTTTTCTGTCAAACTGTTTAACACCGTTAATTTCTGTGGATGCTCTTAAGAGTGGATTGATTGA
>BRYE01000013.1:1187500-1202500 GCA_030159115.1 Actinidia arguta var. hypoleuca | reverse complement strand
TATCTTGCGTGTATATCCATTCCATTGAAAACGACGCGGAGATATGCGATGCGGCTCTTGAATAACCTTCACACCAACATTTGAAATGTAGGAGCTTTTAAATAGCTTAAGGGTATCCTGGAGTTTTTCATTCTGGTTTTCATTCCCCTATGTGTACTAAAATGGAGTATGACAAGCATAAGAAACTATCAGAATAAAGTAGAGCAATAAATCATGGCCTTTTTTTTGGATAATAATAAGCAAGGAAGTTCGAAAATACAAACTTGATGGTAAAATTAATTCAACTAAACCTGGGGATCAGCGAGAAGAGGTTTTGGTATCTTGTTGAGTTGCGCTGTCCAACTCGAGGAAGGCATTTTTCTCGAACCAGGAACCTCCCTGTCCAATCTTGATTTCCACTGTTAATTTAAATATAGCGAAGATGAAATTTAGAATAAAGCAAAATTTTGGTGTTTGTTACGAAAGATTTGAGGCAACAGTCTAATACTGTAGAAGAGCTGTTAGAAGCATTGTGCAAGTGATAGCTTAGTTATAGAAGCGGCAAGATAAAAACATTTATAAAACAGTCAAAGCTTAGTTATTCGATCCAAGATGCATTCTTATCTTTTGATTACTTTCACAACAAAAATTGAAAACAGAAACAGAAAATAAAAACTGAGAACAAAAATAGAAATAGAAGCAGAAAACAGAAAAAGGAACAGAAAACAGAAAACAGAAATAAAAACTGAAACAGAAAATAGAAACTGAAAATAAAAATTGAAAGAAGAAATAGAAATAGAAACTGAAAATAGAAATAGAAACAGTAAACATAAATAGAAATAGAAACAAGAAACAGATATAGAAACTGAAAATAGAAATAGGAATAGAAACAGAAAACAGAAATAGAAATAGAAACGGAAAATACAAATAGAAACTGAAAATAGAAAGAGACAGAGAAAACAAAAATAGAAATAGAAACAGAAAACAGAAATAGAAATAGAAACTGAAAATAGAAATAGAAACAGAAACAGAAAAAAAATAGAAATAGAAACAAAAACTGAAAACAGAAATAGAAATAGAAATAGAAACTGAAAACAGAAAACAGAAAAAAACTGAAAACAAAGAAGAAACAGAAACATATAAAAAACGAAAAATAAAAACTGAAAATAGAAAACAGAAACAGAAAACAATAAACAAAACAAGGAAAAAACTGAAAACAAAAAACAAACAAATAGAAACAGAAAAAAAATTGAAAACAGTTTTTTTCCAGAAACTGAAAACAGAAAAAAAAAATAGAAAAATGACATCAGAAAAAAAATAAAATAAAGCAAAGCAAAATTTGGAACAATTTTTTTTAGACTATGAAAACAGAAACTGAAAAACTTGTTTTTTAGAAGTGACAATTCACTTTCAAATGCACAAATTTCAAATTTGAGGGTTATGAGGCTTATGCCGTGAGAACACGAAGCAAAGATTAGTTAGAGAGAATGCACATTGGGGGGGAGAGAGAGGGTGAGAAGTTACCTGCATGATCTTCTTTACTAAGAGAGAGAGAGAGAGAGAGAGAGAGAGAGAGAGAGAGGAGAAACTCATTGTATTGTAGCCTGTAGGCCACGTGAACTTTGACTTGCGATGTAACATGCAAGACGTGAAGGGCCCCTTCGTATTGTATAAATATTTTGGGGTTGATTTTGTACAGCATATCGTGGAGCTTTTGAAGGCTTGGGGGTGGCCGTGGCCCCCCTTGGCCCTTGTGTGCCGTCGTGTCTGGTTCAATGGGTGTATGCAGGATGGATAGATAACAGGCCTTGGCCATTTTAGAGTCCAGGATGCCCCTCTTAAGCAGCTTTTTACAGACAGAAATCTCCTCTAAATTAAAAAAGAATCTGTAAAGGCTTGTGCATCCGGAAATGTGATTCCCTCAAATTTTTAATTCAATCCCATGCTCTAACCATTGAATCAAACAAGCCCGTTGGGACAACCATATGCTGAACCACACCCCATCAGGGAGGTGCTCTGACCAATTCAACAACAATCCCAAGCAAGTAAGGGATATAGTAGAAAAATTGATTCTTTTGTATTCCTCATCAGGTATATCTGAAGAATAAGGGTTCATATCATCTGATGCTAGATTGGTAAATTATTGGGTTGAGCTGGATTTGAACAAGTATAGACATATTGCTAACAAATATTCCCCATTAATCACTTTTAGGTTTAGTTTACTGGTAATATATGATCATATCGAAAATGCCAAGCCCTCCATTAATCTAGAGAAAAAAACTAGCAAACCAACAAAGTTACACCAGGAGTAACATGAATAGCATTAAACAAGTGTCACCCTGACACGTATGGAAAAAATAAAGGCCTGTAAAAAAAGCCCCCAGCCCACCCCAAAAAACTTCAGGTTCGGACGGACCCACCCAAAGCTCATCGGACTCCCGCCAAAATTCGGGGACAGGCCACCCAAATTCAAAAATTCCAGGGCTCAAGCCCAACATCAGGCGGGCTTCGGCCCATTTTTTATTTTTTGAACAATGGTGTAGGACTTTAAGGGGTGCAATTGCAAGGTTTGGGGGCTTAGAGGCCTAGGAAATTTCCTAATAGTACAAGGGTGTGGGTGTGAGACTCTGTTTCTTTTTTCTTTGTTTTGGGCCGGGCAGTTGGGCTTGGGCCGAGTATTTATCTGGAAGGCCACTTTCGAGCTTTTTAGACGGGATTCATCGGCAGGCTTCAAGATTTGGACACCTAGGTCAAAGCCCAGCCTATAACAATTGGGCGAGCTCGGGTTTAAAGCGGGATTCGAGTTTTTTCTTACACCCCTAGGAAAAATCTATACCACAGAAAGTACATCAGAAGCATAACTTCACACGCTGTAGGTCACTAAATAAGAATTTCATAAAACTACACACACTTTGCTTAAAAAAAAAGAAACAGAAAACTACATACACATTGTACATGCACTTAAGCAATAGAAAATTAGTCATTTGGAATTTTTAACAGTTATCACAGAAATCAGATCATAAGTAGGCCTGACAATAGATTGGATTCCGATCAGATCCGTGAATTTGAAACAAATCCGAATTTGGAATTGTAAAAACCGTTTATTTTAATCTGAATCCGAATTCATATTAAATAAATATCCGATCCGCTTTTCTTTCTTTTTGTAAAAGCAACCAAAAGAATTATGAAAATTTTAAAATGGGCGAAAAAAATATATGAGACCAGATTCGATCCGAGAAATATATGGATTTTTGGATCGAAAATTTGTTAATGAATTCGGATTTATTCATATGAGATTCAAATAGGATCCAGATTGTATCCGGTCCATCAACTGGCCTAATTAGAAGCAAACATCATCTTTACCGAAGAAAAATAATGTACACAGGCACAAAAAATGAGGAAAATACAAAATATCAACCAGATTAGCAGTGCCCAAAAGTTAAACGACCATTCAAAAGATGCAAAATGTACCATTGAATTTCTCAGCACACACACAGTTTGTAAGAATTCCGTAATACTCCAGTATTTTTTTTCTTTTACTTTTGTGTATTTCTTGGAAAGCACAAACTTCTAGTATTTGATAAATGGCTAAACCAAATCATTCAAGCAGCTGAAAAGAACCATAGAATAGCAGATGTATAACAGAGGTTCAAAAATCAATCAACTCAGTAATATGCCCAAATTATCTTTCCCTTTCACATAATCTCTCACTAGGGGAAACAAATATCCAAATGAGATTAGACACACAAAAGTTAAAAATATTTAATTAGTGGCTCATCATTCCTATCAACCTTTGTTGCTAAGAAACACGGATACGGATACAAAGATATAGACAAGAACACGGACACAATACAAACACGCAGATACATAATTTTTCTAAAAATTAGAATACGAACATGTTGGGAACATGTTGAATAAAATATATTAAATATATATTTTTAATGAATAAATAAAATAATTAAAAAGATGTTTATACAAAAAAAAAAAAAAAGACATGGCAACTCAGATTTGGTATAAGTTCAGTACATCTCGTTAAGCGCATTAGACTAAAAAGTACAATAAGTTTCTTATAGAAAAAAGAAATGAGGTTTATATCCCTCGCTTGTCAGATTAAGCAAGCCAATATGAAATCAAACAAATTGCAAAAACCTGTAGCAAAGTAGCTCATGCCTTAGCAGCACATACAGACGAGGACATGGACAATGCCAGTTTGGAGGAAAGACACGTGTGTCCAGTGTCCCCAACGTATCTGATTAGACAAAAAATTAAAAAAAATGGACAAGCCCAAGTGGCTTGTCTGACACTTATCCGAGAAGTGCAGATGTCCGACACATGTCGGACACGGAAACTTCGGCTAATTTGAAGTGCGTGAAGACAAGCTCCTAAAACCATAAAGCAAAAGGACAAACTACAAGTCACTGGTATCCGCATTGTGAAACATCCAATGTAAGCCAAATAGCTGCAACTTCACTAAGGAAGGTGGGATCAAAGAATGCTGTCAAACAATACCAAAGAATGCTTTCTAACAATAGAAGTAAATATACGGATACAATTATAAGACACGCCAAAGATGCAACACTAAACTGATATTGGAATAACTAGCTATGGCCCTATGGCTAAACATTATTATTTTTTTGGACTTTCGTGTTAACACATACCCAAAAATATACCATATAACGATCATGTGTCATCTTGAGAGAGAGAGAGAGAGAGAAAGAGAGACCCACAACTGATGTAGATATAAGAGCATACCCGTGTCAAGGGCAGAAAGTTCCACCTTGCTGTGCTGCTGCATATATAATTTCACAATAATAAGAACAAAGGATATACATATACATATACATCTCTAAAGTTACTTGCATTGAATCACATATACAAGAAAGTAAAATATCTAAATTACATATACACCTATACATTCGTGAATTCAAAATAATCCCAGCCAAATCCTTCCACTTTGAGTCAAGTGCCATATTTCCACTTCTGTTAGCCACCCATTCAAAGGAGTGAGGGACATTTATGTATGAAATGTAATCTACTAAAAAAAACAGGAAAAAAAGGGCACTTTCCTCTCTTTATTCTTTCTTCCCTGTCAAGTTTTCTATTTTCCCTTCCCACATTTTCCACTTCAACAAATATAGCAAAACCCTACTCTGATAAACAAACTGACACAACCCACCAAAAAACTTCAAGAAGGATAAACGAGATGGCCCGTTTTGTATGTGATATATAAACGGGTTTGCTGTCAAATGCATATGAAACACAGGTAAAGAATACCTTTCACTTATGGGGGAAATTACTTTCACAGCTTCACCATTCAAAACCCCATGAAAGATGCATAATAAGTGAAGAACTGCGCCAAGATAGACAAGTTTTTCAATCCTGAATACCTCCTGTAGTTTTCCTGGCTCTAAACAGTGCAAGACGAGATGATACTGCTCACCATTACTCTGATATCTACAGGAACAACAAGTTCAACAATCACTAACATATATGAAGTATATAATCGACATAGCAGAAAAGGTGGGAAGAGAAAGGAAGATGACGTACAAGGTGAATCAAAACATAGCCTGCAAATTCATTGAACTGATTTCTCAATGTCAAAACCTCTATAATGGTATAATCCGTACTTCAAATCAATGAGGAACAATTGCTCTGCAAATCAACACACACACACACAAAAAAAGGGATCACTAAGAAAGGGAGAGAAATGATAGTAGCTAATCACAACCATATGATGGGAAATAACAACATTTTGGCCCTCCACTTATATGCGCTGGATATCTTTTCCGGAATTAACTCACTTTAGATCTATTTTAGGTTCATCAGATCAGAAACCACTTTTTTGATTGAATTAAATATTTCTCCTTGTTCCATAACGTTTAAAAAAAACTAACTTCCTCCATCCATATAATAAAACATAGTAAAACACAAAGCACAAGATAGAAACATGGTGGATTTTACCACATATATCAGCTTTATGTTAGTAATATGTCCTGTGTACTTAATGAGAGAAGCGGGGGAGAAAACATTCCCTGCATTCAATATTTCAAACTCATACTCCCTCGAAGTCCCAATTTATGCCTTCCCTATATTGCCAATCCCATTCTGTGTCCATGCTTCAAATTTCAAAAATTTAATATTCACTTCAAATTATATCTAAGCAGTCCAAATTTCCAGAAAAAAGGCTAACCAAATGAGACAAAGGGTATTTTTGTAAACATTTTTATGGAACAAAACTTTCCTTAAAATTATTTGTATGCTCAAACATGCCATAAAATGGGACAGAGGGAGTATCTTAACAACTTGGAGAACTTGGATGTGATGGGAAGTGAGAATGAGAAATATCTCTTGAGAAGATGGAAAATATCATTGGTTCTGTCACAAAGAAAATGTGTAGATGTAAGCTATGGTTGTGCATACCACCCTCTTCATCACTGAGCATCCTATTTCTAGAAAGCAAGTCATTATGAGCATAGACCAAAATCCACAGAAGCATCAAGGTGGCCTGTAATTCCTGTTCTATAATCACATTATATTTCTCCACAAAGCCAATCTATAGACTGCACATTTATGGAACTCATGAAAATTGAACTCTTATCGAAACAATATTACACAAACATCTATAAACTGCTGGTAAAATTATGCTTCAGCCCAGGTGCTAAGAACATTTCTCCAGGGTAAGGGAACTATTTATGTGTGTGTGTGTGTGTGTGAACACCTATTATTTAACTTTGAATAAGCTAAAGAGCATCTGATCAGCAGAGCCTAAACAAAATTGAACGTAGATTTCTTTTTTTCCCTCTACTTCTCACCCCTTAGCTATCAGCAAAAGGAAGCAATAGAAGCAGGGTGCAGCCTATAGCGTTTAATAAACAAGAACAAAGATATTGTCATCTTTGGGATCCGGGCTTGGGAAGTTTTTGAATTGGGTTTCCAATTCCATGATCATTGGTTTGATATTTTCTTTATTGTCAATGCACCGAACAATATGGGGGAAATAGGTTTAGCATAAAAGATATAATGAGGCTGCTTTTGTCTGTTGTTTGTAAATGTAGGCACCACGCTTTAAGTGCATGAGCAGCATCTGTATTGGGATTAATCATTAAATTGTTGTCCATGTTGACTTAAAGCAGTACCTCCACATGATGTGACTTTCAGCTGGTAGTCATGACTATGGGAAAAGAATTGCCCATTGACTGTAATTCTGTCTTCGATCTTTGCGTATGGATCCCACAATGTTAAAACTACTGGTATAGATCTGAATTTAGAAAAGCTTATAGTTAGCTAATAGAACGTGCAATGAAGAATGTGCATTTATAGTTAAATCTTACTCTTGGTCAACAAGCACGATCTTGTACTGTAACTGTTCCATATTGCATTCTGACTGGTTTTGGAGGCCTTACATAGATGACTGCTGCGAAGAGATCTGTATGATGAAATAATTAAAGGGAGAAAAGAGTAAATTAGTAAAAGAAATTACAGTTGGCTAATTAGGTATGCTTACTAATCTTTGATTGTTCATCAACATTATTAGGGAGTACACACTGTACACTGAATGAAACAAAGTTGAACTCTGGAATAATGTTGCTAATATCACTATCTTTTGTGTATATTCCATTGATAACGAAGTGGAGATATGCGATACTGCTCTTGATAACCTTCACACCGACATTTGAAATGTAGGAGCTTTTAAATAGCTTAAGGATATCCTGGAGCTTTTCAATCTGGTTTTCAAATATAGTAGCCTGAACTTCATTCCCCTATGGACATCACAATATACACTTTAAGTGTACTAAAATGGATTATAACAAGCATAAGAAACTAACAGAATAAAGTAGAGCAATAAATCATGGCCTTTTTTTTGGATAATAAGCAAGGAAATTCGAAAATACAAACTTGATGGTAAAATTAATTCAACTAAACCTGGGGATCAGCGAGAAAGAGGTTTTGGTATGTTGTTGAGTTGCGCTGTCCCAACTCGAGGAAGACATTTTTCTCGAACCAGGACCCTCGCTGTCCAATCTTGATTTCCACTGTTAATTTAAATGTAGCAAAGATGAAATGTAGCATAAAGCAAAATTTTGGGGTTTGTTACCAAAAATTTAAGGAAACAGTCTAAAGCTGTAGAAGAGCTGTTAGAAGCATTGTGCAAGTGATAGCTTAGTTATAGAAGTGGCAAGATGAAAACATTTATAAAACAGCCAAAGCTTAGTTATTCGATCCAAGATGCATTACTTAATGCAAAAGACTGAGTAATTGAATAAATAAATGAAAAGTAGATTACTTCTCCTCAAACTTTCGATTGAGTAATTTAATAGGAACTGGCTGACGCAGCATGTGATGTTCATGGGCTTTCTTCTCTATAAGCTGGGAAACATCTCTGATTTTATCTTGTAAAGCATTCGGCATGAGTTTTTGTTCCGCCAATTCAGGTAACAATTTCAATATTCGTAAAAATATTTCCGGGAAGGAACTAAATCCTTCGTGAACATTCCCAAATCCTAGAAGAGTTTCAATTACAGAAGCAAGCATGCTTGCCCTGCATACAAAAACCATGTAATCATCTTGCAGGAAAAATCTAGGAATAAACATATAATATTAAATTTGCAAAACAAGAAACTCAAGTATGTGCTAGTAATTAGTACACAAAGTCCTGCATAAAAGTTCACAGATCCTCCAGAGTTTTAAGTCAGCGATAGAAGCGCACTGGCCCTACACATGGACAAAACTCACAATTCCTCTCAAAAGTACTACCTGATGATATACGAGATCAGGGTTCACCCCGGGATCACGGCCAATCATTTTAGTTACATACTTTCAAACTAAAAGCCCACACTTTCAATACGCCAAGGCAAAAGGGCAATTTAGAAAACATTCAGATAACAAATTTCCACTAGTGTCGTGCATACTAAACTCTGAGACAAGATCATAGTAAATATGATAATCATTCATCCACCAGTTAGACCAGTATGAACATTGAACACAGACAGACAGCTATGAAATCGCGAAGAATTGATTGTCGTCTGAATAGCAACCTCCAGTAAAACACGTGTGAGCATTCAACTTCTACAGAGCTATGTATATATAAGAAGGGGACTGAGTGCTTCAAGTTCAGTTACCACTAACCTGAAATTATCCGAGCTGAAGTAAGGATAATCCTCCGGCGTGTCCATTAACTTGAGGAAATCAAGAGGACTGATCTCTTTCACAGAGATATGTATATATAGCAGGGGACTGAGTGCTTTAAGTTCCATAAAAAGACATAGCTGCTACGCAATTGGGTTATTTTCTTTGTTCAACCAAACAAAATACCATCCTACCCAAAAGAATGCTAGAAGACAGGTCACACCTGAGAATCCTGAACTTGTCCAGGTTTTCTGTTCTTAGCCGTCATCAGCATGGTATGAAGGAGCATAATGGCTTCAGGGAAGAACTTCCGAGATTGTTTCGTGACCTGCAGGCAACAAGTCTCAACACAGATAATATTGTGCACATACAAGTTTTAATTTCAATGAAAATTGTAATCAGGCTCACTTCCCACTATTGAAGTCAAACAACAAAAAATATTGGACAGGGTATTTTTGTTGGTCAGAAGGTTGTAATAGGATACTGTGTAATATTCAATTTGGCCTTTGCGATCTCCAGAAAAAATCCTTAATAATATAGGGAAAAATACAACACAACTCATGTAAGCTATATATATTTGGAAGTTATACAAACGTTGGTGCATTTATAAAATCCAAATACGCACAAAAAAGAGTGAATTGTAAACCTCGTGAATCCAGAAAGTAGAATGTGATCCAGAGTTGCAGGCTGATCGCGCTTAGGTTAGCATCACCGCCTCTGTTCGCTTCGATTCTTATATTCAACCTCCACTCTCCAACCTAATTTCAACATCACATCAAGAAGCAGATGATGACGATGATGAAGAAAGAACAATACTCAATCAAGATTCAAAACAATCAATCAAGAATTGACCGTAACAAAATTATTAAACCAGTGGTCGCCATCAGTATGCCATTTGTGAAGAGAGATGGGGGAGGGATTCGAAGCCCGCGTGCATTGGCTGGGAAACTTTGGAGTTGTGCGATTGTGATCGTGAATTGGGTATTTATAGGGTATGATTGTGCCGTTGCAGAAGGAATATGGAAATTTGAAATCAAGATTTGAAAAGATTTTCTTGTTAAGAAAACGATTTTCCTGTGATGATGCGATTGTGAAATTGAATTGAATTGGGTATTGGAAGGTTAGGATTGGGTCGTTGCAGAACCAATAAGGAAATATGAGCGAAGATTTTAAAAGATTTTTTTGGTAAGAAAAGGAAAAAAAATGAAGAAAATAATTTATTTGATTCAATTTTAAAATAATAAATAGGAAAGAAAACGGTAAAATAATTTAGAAAAATTAATAAATGAAAAGAAAAATAAATTTTCAAAATGAGAAGAAAAAAGGATTTTAACTACTTCTCAATTTCGAAAATTTAAAACTTCGAAAATTAATTGTCCAAGTAACATATGTCCAAACTTCTCAAATTGCTTAGAAATTTTGAAAATTTATAAAAATAGTTTTGAAAATTTATGAATATGTCAACCAAATTAAATTTATATTTTTCAAAATAAATATAGAAAAATTGACCAAAAAATTAAAACAAACATGACAAAAACAGTTGAGGGTAAATTTCACTGACCTCTCCTGAGGTTTATAACAAATACAGTCACTTCCCCTATAATTTTGAAAATAGCATTACTTTTTACATTGTTGTCAAGAATTCCTCCCATAGCTAATTTTTGTGCAAAAATAATAATTTTATCCTTAAATTTAGGACTTTTTAATTTTTTTTTTCACTACACATTAAAATAAATTAAAAAAATATTTTTCAAAATACCATTTATTTATAAATTATTCTATTTTTATTTTTTATCAATATAATTTTTTTAAAAATATTTAATCTAAATAGTTTACTTTTTAATTAATCCAACCAAAATATACTTCAAAAATAAAAAAGTTTTATCAGTAATATTTTTTTATAAAAAAAATTATCTAAATATTTTTTTTAAGTACTTCTAATCTAAATATACTTAAAATAAACTTTATTATCATTTTTTTTAAAAAAAGATTGTTTATTTATTTTAATTGATGTATTGAGAAAAGAAATTTAAAATCCCTAAACATAAGGGCAACCTTGTTATTTTTATTAAAAAAAAATAGCCTTATGGGACAGTTTTGATAATAATTTTAAAAATAAGAGAAGTTAGTGTCATTTCAAAAACTACAGCGAAGTTATTGTATTTGTCAAAAATATTGTGAGCCCATTTATTTATGAGTTATATAAAACAAAATACATTTTATACCGTATATGAACAGGTTACACCAATCACATGTTGTCGCTCATCCCAATTAGATCGAAGAGAAACGAATGACCAAACAAATCTCTAGTGGTAAGTGACTCCTTAAATAAACATAAAATCAAGATTTTTACCAATTGAACTCTCCCTCGGGATTCAATACCCGTCACATATAAGTATATACTGTACAAAATGTATTAACCCTGTCTTTTTATTTTTGTTTTTTGGTCTCTCAAATTTGATTTAAATAACTCTTCAAGGCATGTCTTGGCCATCATTTTTCCTCCACTTTTTTGTCTTTTACTGGAAGCATTCAAATGGAAATATTTGGGATACAAGACTGGTGTAATGTCTGGGCAAATGCCATGGTGTTGTTCTTGGCCAACATGGCCCAAATTTTAGGTCCAATTTAGGTCTTTTCATGCCCTGGTTTGGTTCAAGTTTACTAACTAGATTGTGCTCGTGTTTTCAGATGCTTGGCTCGAGCAGGCTTCATTTGGGTGGGTGTGTTTTACCATGAACCTAACCGTTTTCAAAATCTCTGTTCATCATCTTTCATCATTTATGGAACCATTGCGATATGAGAGCCGACTCAATATGTCTATGTCTAAACTTGGAAGGGAAAAAATGGAACAAAATGAGAGAGATCATTGTGACTTGTGTTAATGAAGATTGAAAGATCATTTTCAAAATTTTCCATCACAACCACCACTCACAAACTGCAAAAAATCTGCTGAATTCCAGAATGGCATGACTCCTTGACCCATGCTATTGGATGGGGCACTATGTACTCATTCAACTACAAAAATGGATTGCTCAGTACGTCAGGAAATGAGTCGTTGCAATTGTGAGTTTCTTCCACCCACTGGTATCGTCTCACATCAGAGTTAGGGGCGGAACTAGCATAGGCCAACTGTCTCCACTCAAGTTTGATTTATATTTTTTTACCTATAGTTCCAGATTTTTTTTCAATTTGCCTCCCACTCAGAAATTATAAATGCCTCCCCATTTTTTTTTTTCAAATGGTTGGCCCCTGATTATTTTATCAAGCTCCGCCACTACATCGAGCTCTCTTTGAACTTATGGAGTCATCGAACGTCAACCGCCCGTAACCCCATTGAGAGGACTCGTACGGAGGCCACTAGCACTTGGTAGCAAGGGTGGAAGCACAGCCAAGGGTATGGGGTAATTGACCGCACTAGAAAAAAAAATACACTATCTTTCTAAAAAAAAATAATACTATCACCCCAATTGAAAAAAAAATACACTATCAATACAATTTTGATCCTACTAAAAAAAAATTACACTATTATTCTATAATTATATACAATTTTAACTAATATCATGTCTCCAGCCTGCTTGGTAGGAAACTCAAATGTCGAAACCCTTGGCCATTTCCATTCACATACTCTGTAAATCTTCCATGGTGTAATTCTTGTTCTGTGCCAAACCCATGCATGGAAATACTTCAGTATGCTTGTCTTCTATACGAATGTACCAAGAAATTGCGGGTGGCCATGCCACAAAATAACAACAGAAAGAATTCCACTTTGCCCTAAAACTGTATTTCACATCCTATGAGTGTGGTATCTAAAACGGTTCTGAAATCGAATTAGGGGATTGAATTGGAGGCAAAGCAGATTCAATTTGGGGATATTTCGATTCCAACGCTGGATGACAACAACTTCCTTCCCACTGATTCTTAACAGATTAGCATCCGCCATTTGTGAGTGGCGTTCTAGCGATAGAAAAATCCTAGATTTATACAGTCACAATAGAAAACGATGCAAGTTCATTTTATCCTTGGTTTATTATAAAATCGCCATTGCATCCATTCGAATACACACGAATCAAAGGAAAACTTCATTTGCACAACAAGTTTCAACCACGAAAATGATGGAAGTAGCATGGGAAGGCCAAAAACGAGTCGCATCATGCTACGGCATAAATTATCTATTTCGACATCATGACTCTTCATGGAAAAGCAAGCAAATACACAGATCGATACACAGAGAGAAAGAGGAGAGAGAAACTACACACCCTAGCGAGCTTGCGATAGGCACGGCGACTCGCTTCATCGGAGGAGTCCGCTCGGACGCCGTAAAACGAAATCGATCTCTGATCAAACTCCCACGTCGTCGTCACCAAACAATGAACTCGAAACACGATGGCGAGTTCGGGAATGTTTATGGAAGCGAATTTTTTGGCGTTTTGAGGAGCTGAGCACGGGACGCGTGTGACACACGATAACTGGTCAATTGTTTTACTAGAAGGACAATTAAGTCATTTTATCAAATAAAAAAAAAAAAAAAAGAGTTCCGTTCATATCCAGTCTGGCCCATTTGTCCAACGTCCCAAATACCCAACCCATAAAGGAAGCCCAATTCAATTTCACGGCTTTACAATCCACAAGGCCCACTTATTTCGTACTCAAAAATACCCAGTGGGCTATACATTGTTTGTCAACTTCAAAAATAAAAAAATAAAATCTATTGGTTCATATAGATTAGTAAAATTTTGGTCGCCGGAGATGACTGTTAGCCTGCGGTGGTGAGCTCACTGGAGATGGTCTCCGGCAGGACGTGAAGGTCGTTGGCTGGCGGTGAGGTCGCCAGAGAAGGTCACCAGGAGGTGAAGGTTGCCGGACTCCACTTGTCGTGTGGAGTAGTTTTGTCTACAAACCCCTCATGTCCTTGAATTTGAAAAAATATTTTTGTAGCTTTTAAACTAAAAATATGAAACTAAGAGGGATTTTTGGCTAAATCACTCTTTTTTGTTTATCTAAGGTTTTTTATTTGAAGCTAAAATCCTACGAATGATGATAAATGTTTTTTAATTATGCTTCGTAGGTTGTGAAAAATAGTTATTTGTTTCATATTACGTTTAAAAAAAATTTACAATAAAAATAAAAAAATAAAAACAGGTTCCTTTTAGTTTGTCTTTTTTAAAATATAAAATTAAAATCCATGCTTTTTTTATTATCATGCTATTCTTTTTTGCTATAAATTATAAGAGAAAAAACCAACAAGTATTGTTACATAAGAGGGAAAAAAGGACAAATCAATTACCAAAAATAAATAAAAAATAAAATATTTTCTCGATTTCAAATAAATTAAATTTTCACAAACCGTGGTGAATAAAATGACAATAAAAAGTCACGTACCAAAAAAAATGACAATAAAGAGTCTCCCAGAGACTTATTGGGAAGTTCTTGGAAGAAAATTAAATAAGCTCAAGTTAAAAACTAAGAACTTCAAAAACAAAAAGCATAAAAAAAAATCAGATTTAAAAATTTTGCTAAAAAAACAATTAAACCCTTAGACTGTGTTTGGATCAAGAACTAGGTCAGTGAAAAGGAAATCAAAATGAAAAAGTTATAGGATCCAAAACTGCTAGATCTCTTTCAACTTTTTCTTTTTTTTTCTTCTTTTACTCTCACCATATTTTTGATCTCAACACAACCTTAAAGCAGATTTAGGTTAAAAAAAACATGTAATTATTTTGGTAAGAAACCCATGCAATTATTTTATGTCTTGATCAAAGTGTTGCCTGTTTTTAGAGACAAAAGGTTATGTACTAGAGTCATTATTTATGTACTCATTATGTATTTTTAGCATATTTTGATTCTAGCTTCTCGAAAAAGTAACTTTTGAGTGTTTTAAAAGTTGAAACCCAC
>BRYE01000013.1:1177500-1180000 GCA_030159115.1 Actinidia arguta var. hypoleuca | reverse complement strand
TAGTAATTTATCATAAATTTTATAATTTTGACCATGTTGAATATAAGTTCTGACAATTTTGATCTCGTTGAATATAAATTCTGATAATTTTTAACCCCACTGAAGCTAAGTTCTAACTCCACCTCTGGTTATAGTAGATTTTTTTTTAAATTTATTTTACTAATTTGGTTATTAAAAAAAGGAAACAAAAAATTATGAATAATTTTTTATAAAAAAACAACCCAAATATTAGATTAATTGTGTCACATCAGCAATCAATTAGTAGAGAAAATCACTTATTTTTTCTTGTGTTTAATCATCCCCACTCATTAATTGTGGAAAATAGTTCTTATGTGACGATTCCATTCATGTTGGGGGTTTTGTATTTGGTTAGCTTTCGTGTCACATTTATGGGACTGCTCGAGATGGTAAGCAGTTAATATGCCTATCTACTAGTAAAGCGATTGGAGAAGGATGCAAAAACCAGACACGCCACCTACCCATCTCTCTCTCTCTCTCTCTCTCTCTCTCTCTCTCTCTCTCACACACACACACACAAAATAAAAAAAATAGATCTCACATTGGTTTTCAAAGTTTTAGTTTCATTCTTATAGTTTAAATTTAAAAAATTAGGAAGCATATAGTTACAATTTAGTTCTAATATAATCCCATCAAATGTCAATCAATACATGTTAAATATCTGAACGGATAGTGAGCACATAAAATTTACAAGATTGATCCCTGTAGTTTAATCAAAAATTTACATTAGTCGCATAGTCATGTGAGGTTTCACGTGTTTTTCATATAAATTTTTAACATGCATTGACATAGTAAAAAAAAATGGAACCATTGAAATTTGCAGAATCTTTAACTATTTAAATTAAAACTACAGGGACCAAAATGAAAACTTTGGTCAAACTATAAAGTGTTTTGTCCTTTTTTTTTTTTTTTTTTCAACTTTCCAATTTGGTAGCTCTTAAAATTTGTCTCCAATTTGAAAAGTACTCAAAACAGAATCAAATTCCTAATTTGGTAGGACTTAAAATTTGTCTCCACTTTGAAAAGTACTCAAAACAGTTTATATATATATATATATAATCAAGTGGGAGCGTTAGAAATAATGTATTTAAATTTGAATGCCGAATCATTCCACGTTCTATTATATTTTATTTGGATTAAGAATTTAATAAAAAAAATAAATTAAAAATTAAAAGATTTAACCATTCAGAATAGTCTGATTCATTAACCTTTTTGTTTCTATTTTTTTCCCCTAGTACAATCCATGGTCCAAACATAGCATTAACAGGTCAAGACTCTTAAAATGATAAACAAAGACCATACCTACATATATATATATGACAAAAAAATGGACGAACAAACGAACTTTTATTTGTTTAAAATGATCGATACGTCCAACTTAAATCAATTGGCATAAGTAAAGTAGCTTTTTGATTAGATATGCCAAGCTTGGGTAGCTTAGGTAAGCGCCCGGATGCACGTGGAGGTAACAAAGAGATGGATGAGATGATTGCCTCATGGAAGAGCCGACTTGGACGAAAACTTGACAATGTAAGAGCCACTTAATACCTAACTCTAATACCATGTTAGAAAGGATTAAGACGTACAACTTAAAATTAATTGACAATAAGTAGAGTCGACTCTATATTAGATATGTTAAGCTTGGATGATTTAGATGAGATATGGGTTAAAGTCTAATATTATTAAAATAAAAAGGTATAGAAGAAACTTTTGATCAGTTATAAGCTAAAATTATGGATGTTTTGAGGATTTGAACATGATTCTATCTATTTGTATGTTGTTGGAAGCACCTCTCTCTAGGCCTGTTATAGAATTGGATCATTAAATTCGTTCCATGGGCTCCCCATAGGTTATCTAGGCCTGTTATAGAATTGGATCATTCAATTCGGACCATGGGCTCACCATAGGTTTTACTTTGATGATATACGACGGCTTTATTTATTTTATGGGACTCAAATTAATTCAATTAAGGAAAATGATATATAAGCCGATTCGGATAGCTATCCGAATGACGTGGATGTGACACGTTCCAACTCTACCTTTCATAGATAATTATGACGTGTGAAAAAAGAGTAAAACAAAATGAAAAAGGGAAAGAAAAAAATCACAGAAAAATTTTGGCCGGTAGCCATAACATCCGATGTCCGCCGGAGTTCTCCTCCTTTTCCCGTGAACGTTGGTTTGATCGGCACAGAGCTTAGGGCCACTGGAAAAGAAGAATTGGGTGAGGTTTCTTGACGCGAGTTTATCATCTTACCCTCCCCTCTTCCCTCTCTCTCTCTCTCTCTACACACACACACACACACACACATATATATACAGTACTATGAAACCATATCACTTACCTAATTGGTCCCTCCACGATCTGATTCGATGCAGTTGGGTGTGTGGGTGTTAGACGATTGGGTTTTCCGACATAGAGAGATGGATAGAGTCTTAGAGAATTGGGACCGAGGAGAGCTGGAGGGAGCTAGGATGGGGT
>BRYE01000013.1:1165000-1170000 GCA_030159115.1 Actinidia arguta var. hypoleuca | reverse complement strand
TCGAGTCTTCTCTCCAATCACTAAAAGGTCAAACACTATGGAGTTGATTAATGAACTTCTTTAACATAGTTTTCATCAAATAATCCTATTAATCTTAGTGCAGCCTTATCTTCAAGTTACCATGTGGTTGATTAAGGTACTTGGGTTGTTTCAAATCATGTTTGACTTTTAATATTTACATTAAAAATATTATATATAGGACTTAATTGTTATTTATGTTAAGATACCATTTAGGTTAAATGAGTGCATATAGTTTCTTATGTCAAAACATATAATTGGGTCTTAGAGCATCGATAGCAGTTTCCTGACGTTTGAAGAGCTACTTTATCTAGTTGTAAGTTTAGAAATTCATTTTTCACTTCAATCGCATTTTTATTTTATTTACACTTAATTTAAACATTCTTTATATGAAAAAGATTTTGAAATTATTCACATAATTTAAAGTTGAATTCCAAAAAAATATATATAAAACAAGCTTTTTTTTTTATTATTCGATACCCGCACCTCCCGGAAAAGAAAAAAAAAATAGGTCTAGGGGGTGAATAAGTGTGGGATGATACTATTCACAATACTAGTATAGAGAGGTAAATAGGGAAGCTTATGGGACCCTATTCTTGAGTTTACACTCCTATTCTGTCTAAGAAACCAATAGAAAGTGAGTTGGAGATGTTCTTAGAAATGTGTTGTAATGGTACTTGGTAGTTGAGATTAAGTGACAAGAAATGACTCAAATTGATAAAGATCTTGACTTTGTATTTAATGAATTATTAGTGCAAATTTCTCAAGGTCATTGAAAGTTTGTCTGATCGTTAATTTTATGTCCCCAAATCAATTTCTCTCAAACTCATTTGGACTAAGCAAGGATGCATGCCATGGCTATTAAAAGAAAAGAAAAAAAAGACTTTTGTGGAGATTCAAACCAAAAATCAAGTTAATCCAGTTGGTCCTAACTTAGCCCACTTTATCGGGTGTTTTCATGTAAAAATCAAGTTGATCAAAAAGATGATAAACACATGATTGGATTATAATTTCTTTCATAAAATGGATGGGCCATGTCTAGTCCGATCACGTAACTATCAATATCATATGATTTTTTTACATGAATAAATTGCTCATTTAAAATATTAGTTGTTTGAAAAGATTTTCACATAATTTAAAGATAAATTCTAAAAAATAGTAATAAAAAAATATGACACTGTATCCTTCCAAAAAAAAAAGAGATTATGAGATGAACAGTGTCTCCCTACACTTGAAAGACTGCTGAAATCATAAATTTGAATTTAAACTTCATATTTTGTCTAAGGAGCAGAGATATAGAGAGTGTGTTAGGAGATACTCTTTAAGGGTTACCCAGCCTAACAATACTTCTCCAATCTCCATAGAACTATCCAATGGGCTCGGGCAACCCAGCCTGATTTTGTACAGCTCGAGTTCGATTCAAACCCGTACGATCCCAAGTTCGAACCCAAATCTATTAATTAGTGGGCTCAGATTTTTTATTAAAATCAAGTCCAAAAATTCAAATGAGTCCGAACCCAAACAGATCCAAGCCCAAACTCAAGTATTCCCATATAATGAGTAGATTATTCATTTTGCCTAATGGTCTACAAGTGTGACATCTGCCACAATCTAATTTTACCTTTTGCCTCATGGTCCTAATCCAAGTTTTTGCCTCATGGTCCTATCGTTGAGTTGGTTGCGATTTATAAATTTAAATACTCTTAATATTTTTTTTTCAATCACACCCCAACAGTAAATAATGTGGACCTAGTGAATTGTCCATTGAGTCTATCTTAGATTCCTAGCCAAGCTGTTCGTATTTGAAATATGCAATATTTGAGATCCTCCCCTCTGAGAATCAACTCACTCACTCTCTCTCTCTCTCTCTAATCTAGGGGAAAGTACAGAAGCGCTGGGCAGTGGGTGTGAGACACTGGCATACTGTATTCAAGTACTAGTAAAAGGATTTGAGAGGCCTTTTATGACACTTAAGTGTCAACTATACATTAAAAATTAAAATGACGCAAAATTGAGAGTTCAAAATACGAATGTGAGTGACGGTAAAAATCAAAAAAGTCATAATTAATTGTAATTTTTTTTATTTACATACTTTATAGTATAGAGAATGCATGAGTGTAAATAAATAATTGATAAGTAGATGTCAATCTAGTTGAGATGTATTTAGACCATAGTAATATTAAAATGTGCTAATTTGTCCACCCATACAAAAAAGAAAATGGAAATAGAAGAGAGGATAGGAGAATGAAATCATAGGAATAAATAAATAAATATATATATATTATAAATAAATAATTGATAAGTAGATGTCAATCTAGTTGAGATGTATTTAGACCATAGTAATATTAAAATGTGCTAATTTGTCCACCCATACAAAAAAGAAAATGGAAATAGAAGAGAGGATAGGAGAATGAAATCATAGGAATAAATAAATAAATATATATATATATATTATATTGATAGGAGAATGAAATCATAGGAATAAATAAATATATATATATATATATTATAATAATATATATATATATATATATATTTATTCCTATGATTTCGTTCTCCTATCCTCTCTTCTATTTATTTATTTATTCTTATTATAAAAGAAACACTAGCTAGGGACATTTCTTATTTTTTTATGTATATTTTTTTTAAAACTATGTTACAATTGTCTCAGTAATAAAAAGTGCAAAATGATAATATGAACAAAGATTTTACTAACAATTAACTATCCAATTATAATATATATATATATATATATATATATATATATATATATATATATAATTGCACTATTGAAGTGGCTGTTCTAACAGTACATTGCGGGGAGGTATACATATATAATTGAACTATTGAAGTGACTGTTCTAGATCTAGCAGTACATTGTGGGGAGGTACATCATTTTTCTCAGCGGTACAATTTCAAAACATGACTCAACAGGGACAATGAAATTTCTGTCAGCTCTTTAGCTAGTACATTGCGGGGAGGTCTATAGTTACCTAATTCTATGTATTTTGGTCAAGATGAAGTTAAAAAAAAAACTGTTCAAGCCCGATCCGAGTCCAATCTCAAACTAAAAAAATTTAATTTTTGAATTGAGCCGGCCACTAATAAAGTTAAGCCCATCTCGTTCTCAGTCCAATTTTTTTTTAAACTAATCCAACCCAACTCAAAGTTTAAAAAACTCGAACTAAATTCGGGCCGACCTGACCCATTTCACATCTCTAAATCTCCAGGATCGCTAAATAGGAAGGCAAATTAAATATTTATTAAATATTCAATGCCAACAGGATGACACTTCTTGTTGTGGATTTGCATAAAAACTATGTCTGAGTCAGCCTGGAAAGCTTGATTGACAGTAATAATAAAATACAAACTCACAACACATGCTAGCTTCCAAAAATGACAAGTTTTTGGAATTATTCTTGTTTTGATGACATTTAGAGAACCATTTCGTATGGGTTGTTTACCTACTACAACTAAATTCTTAATATTATTTCCTAATAATAAAAATATATTATTTTATTCATTTATTTATTATTTTTTGCTTGTAATAATCCATTAGACCACAACCACCATCCAAAATGTAACTACCAATACCCGCCCCGAATTCTGCCAAAAAACCTACTACAAAAGTACAACAAGCACTATCACAAGTTTTGGCGGGTCCCACACCAACCAACGGTGGGCCTAATTTAGACTTTGTGAAAGAGGTTACTAAATTATTTATAAAAATATTTGGGCCTAGCATTGTTCTACAAAAAAAATAAGATGAATATATATATCAATAAAATTAGGATGGAAACAGTTATTTGGGATAAAATGGATTTTTTTATAAAAAAAATGGGAAAAAAATAATTTTTAAATTTCTCTACATAATACTAACAAGATTAAAAAAATAATAAAAAAGTTAAAAAACTTAAGACAAAAATAATTCAAAATATCTATTCTATTCCAACTGGGCCAAAAGAGTGAGGCTCAAGACTGGTAACGTGTGCCCATTCGTAGCTGAAGAGTGCCTTCGGAGTTCGGACCAAGTATGGGCCGAAAACTGGGCTACGTTTAGGGAGCTAGTTTAGGATCGGATAAGCTCTGGCTGGATAAGGCTGAGCACATGAGCTTGCTAGTATTGGGCCGAACAAAATTGGACTGGCCCAAGTAGTTGAATGAAGACCCAGTTGGGGGCTAGTGTTTTTTTTTTTTTTTTTTTTTTTAGTGAACTTTTTTCACCATTTCATCAAATTTTATAGTTTTTCAGTTCTTATTGATGTGAAGAGTTTAAAAATATTAAAAAAATATATTTAATTTGAAAAAAAAAATACTAAAAAAGAAAAAAACATATTTTATTCTCAAAAAATCATCTAAAATAATTTTTATTCGCAGTTGAAAATTCTTTTATTTTCAGACTCTTTTTGTCGATAGGAATCGAAAAAGTATATAAAATTCTAAACAAACGGCGAAATTTTGTTACTAAAGACGAAAGAAAACAAAGAACGAAAAAAAAAAAAACTAGCCCAAAGTGGGAATACAATATGAATTTTTACAAACTCAAATGATACGTAAATGTAATATTAAAAGGTAATATATTTCCATATGAATAGTAACATACAAAACAAAACTTTTAATTTTTTAACAAAACACTCCCAAAAAATGAGTTTATTGACCAAACTGCCATTACTATATCATCTGGATATTTTCAGAAACCCATGTCACACCTTGTCGCCAGTCATGCAAGAATCATAAACAAACTTCTAGTTTGACTACATAGGGTAAATTTCATTCTGACTCCCTTTAGTTTGTCATATATGCGGATACACTCCCTTGTTTTTTTATCAGCACTTAACCCCCCGTTATTTGTGGATTAATCCACACCACTTACACAGTTATTGGAGAAATAAAAAATTCAACTTTATCCTTATATAGATAAGTCAATACTTCATCAAGAAGAAGTGTATCTACACCTAGCCCAAACCATAGAGGTCAAAATT
>BRYE01000013.1:1150000-1155000 GCA_030159115.1 Actinidia arguta var. hypoleuca | reverse complement strand
TTTTAGGTATTATAGCAATGTTAAAATAGTAGTAGATATTCTTAAATAGTCTGATGTACTACATTTTTTGAGGTTTCAATCCCTAATTGAACCCAAATCCTAATTTAACAAACATGAAGTGAATGTTCTAAGTTGTTAGTATTATTTTTGGATTTCTAACTTTTTATGAAGACAGATAATTATTGCATTTAAATTTAAATTTAAATTAGATTTCTAGATTGCACTTTATTTTATTTTAAATATATTTATAAAGGATTATTTTGTAAAATTAGCTAAATTTATTTCTTTAGTGGATTTTTTTTAATTTGAATATAGTTTATGTATTTTTAGATTCCTCACGGGAAAAAAAGGTATTATATTTTAAATAAAAAATAATCACTAAAAACGACAAATCTTAAATATTAAAGTAATTAAATTTTTTTAAAAAAGGACCAAACTGAACTTTATAGGAGAGCCTTACAAAATTAAGAATTACCAAAATCAAGCCCAAAGTGAGCTCCGAGTGGCTTACACCTAGGGACAGAGGGAGTAAAGGGGCAGTGGGGTCAATTGACCCCACTAAAAAAATACACTATAAGTCCACAAAAAATTACACTATCATCTCAATGAAACAAAATATACTACTTCGACCTCACTAAAAAAAATACAGTATAATCTCATAATTATATATAATTTTATGATTTTGACCCCACTGAACTAATATCATGGTTTCACCCCTGCTTACACCAATCACAAACACTACTCGATGTTCTAAATGCATGTTTGGCAAAATTTATAAGCGGTAACTTATATTTTTTTCTATTTCGAAAGTTGTGCTAGAATATTTGTGTTTTTATTTATAGGCCAAAAATAATTTACAAAAACTAAAAAATAGCTGATTGTTATAGCACTATTTTATTTAATTTTTTAACTTTTATTTTTAAATACACCATGCTAATATTAATTCATCTATTCCAAACACTCTCCAAATGTGGTTGGAATTTTCTTGTGTGCTCGCATGCGGCTAGTGGACCGAAGTAAGAACCGCACTAGACTTGACCCACCAGTATGGTTCATTAAATTCTCCGATTCCATGCTTGTTTCTCGATGATTTTCCATTGAAGCACAAGCCGAATGGTACACAAATTCCCCATTTGAAAGATTTTACACTTATTCACGAGAATAGCTCAAATTAGATTTTGTAGTTTATAAATATATTTCGACGTTGAGTTTTCGATTGTGTGTACGTATACTGTTTATAGCTGTGTTTCCCATTTTTGCATCGCGGGAAGAGGGTGAATCGTCAGACCGTTTTGCGCAATGATTCGGTTCTATTTGTTTTAGTGTTTTCAAAATGTGCTAAATCTTATTTTAGGTCATTAACTATTCAATTTTTTTTTATCCAATTCAATCCGTCCAATTTGTGGACAGACGTTAGCATGTGAGTCACAAATGATATTTTGGTACCAAAATACGGGATGTTTCAATCTTTTTGATGGCTTAATCATATGTGAAGTAGTTATATTTAAGTCAAATGGGTACCCTAATTTACCATTTGATCGTAAAACACAAGTAAGATTGGGATAAAGATGGAGACTGGAGAGCTAGAGTTTCAGAGACCTTATGTAACCCTTGCCCTTCACATATCAAAAAATTTTGACCAGTGTTAGCACTCGTTCAAAATATTCCAAGTATAACCGTCTTGTCACACATAACGGTATGTAGTCGTCATGATAGCCCCTTCTCTCTCCTCTTTTCCCCTCTCTCTCTCTCTCTCTCTCTCTCTCTCTCTCTCTCGCAACGTTTTCTTGGCCTAAATGGGTCATATACGTTAGAGAAACTTCCTCCCAAACCCATTTGAATTTTTATCCCTCTCAAGGGAGAATTTTTGATTTTTTAACTGGTATTGTGGTCAAAAGTAACAAAACTGAAGTCCATGATCCGCATTCAACTTGTACTGATACCCCAGTGCAATGAGAAATGGGTTCTGAAGGACTCGTCCCAATCCAACCCAACAGTGAGCCCATATAACTTGATCCAATCTGCCTTATCCTTAGAGGGACACGTGTCGTCTAGTTTAGTTACTGTTGGACGATGTACGCAATCAACGTAGGGTGAAAATGATTTCGGCAATCTTGAACCCCACAAGTTAAACCATCCCATCCAAAATCAATCAAGTTAATATTTGTTATTTGGATGAAATACACTGACCACCCCTGAGATTTAATATTAATATACAAAGTACCCTAATATTTAAGAAATTATAATAACCTCACTTGAGGTTTGTATTTAATATTGATGTCCCTTGATGTTTGAGAAACTACACTGATCACTCTTGAGATTTCGGGTTAATACACAAAGTACCCCTGTGGTGGTCAGTAAAATTTAGGGGTGCTTTGTGTATTAATCAAAAATATCAGGGGTGATCAGTGTATTTTAAGATAAATCTGTTACAAGTTTCAAATCTCAGGGGAGGTCAGTGTAATTTATCAAACATCAGGGGTACTTTGTGTAATAAAGGCAAATCTTAGGGGAGATCAGTGTATTTTACCCTTGTTATTTTGGTTTTCTAAAAAAATAATAATAATAATAAAATAAAATTGTATTAGTGAAAACATAAAAAAGAACAGTCAACTTTGGTCCGTTGGTCTCGTCTCGAATCTCCGAGGGTTAGGTGCGTTAACAGGCCGTTTGGCGGAAGGATTTGATTTTGGTGGATTTAGAATGAGGGAGGATTTGAAGGTGGACTTAAAATGAGGGAGGATTTATAATAAGGTGGGGTCCACCTTTTAAGAATGGTGGATTTATAGTTTGGTGTTTGGATGTGTTTTAGATAAGGGGGATTTGAAAGTTGGATATGATAGGATAAAATATCAAAAGACAAAATTACCCTTACTTGATTAATTAGTTGTTAATATTAAATATAATTTTATTTAATTAGTTAAGATATATATTAATTAATATTTAAATGATTAAAATAAAATTTTTTACTTTAAATATTAATATATAATTTAAAATTTTGGAATACTGTTATTACATAGACAATACATACCTTTAGGCGGAAGACATCTAATCATTTTTACTAATTAGTACCTCACATTCATCTATATATGAGATTTCTTTTAAGTTTTTAAATTCTTAAAACAAATCTGAATTATTAATATCTAAATAATTGTCATGTTTTAACTTTAACTTAAACCGGACAAAACTATGGATACATCCGGCTCACAAGGGTGAAATTGAATCTCAAAGGGACTAATAGGAATATGACCAAAACTACAGAGGACTTCAGTGTATTATTTAAATGTCATTGGAGTCCTTTGCATTAAACCAAATATTGAGGGGCTGTCTGTGTAATTTACATTAAACCATTCTTCTTCCCCAAATCGACTATTTTACAGTAGAGAGAGAGAGACACGTCTTAGGCTAGACCGCGAGGGCTCATCGGTCATTTCATCACCACGCGGAGGGCCGCGTGACCACGGACGGGGGTAGCCCTGTCCGTCCCATATCCGATTATTAATGGAGTTCGAAGGCGATCGGAGAAGAAATCAGGGAAGAAAAGATGATCGCCAAACACTGGAGAAGGGAGCTCAGAGGGAGAAGAACTCAGGAGAGACCCAAATCCGGGGCTATCTCCTTTCGCCAAACACGCTGTAAGCGTCTTGCTCAGAGATGGAGTGAGAGGTGTAAGCTCTGACAACAGGACAGTGTATTAGCCTGTTCGATTTTATTTTTTTGGTTGTATAAATAATTTTTAAGATTGGTTTTCAGAGCTTATTTGAACTATTTTTTAAAAATTAAATTTCATAGTTATTAGTGATTTTTTTAATTATTCATGAAAAAAAAAACTAGATACTTTATCTCAATTTTCTTATTTTAGCTAATTAAAAGCTGATATTTTTTAGTTAAGCAAACAATGACTTGAAGTCGAATTAATAAGTTAATATTATAAAGTATAAAAATAATATCAAATTCGCTCTCAGCAAGTTTGCAATAGTTTTCGATCTTTAATAAATTTTATTTTATTTTGGGATGAACTTTCTTAATTATTCCGCATTCACAAATTAAGTGTATTTAAAAAGTAATAAAAATTTGACAAGTTTGTAAAAAATAAATAGGGTGAAATACACTCACCGCTCATGAGGGTTTTGATTAATACACAAAATCCTCTTGACGTTTGAGAAATGACAGCGACCTCTCTTAAGGTTGAAACTTGTAACATATTCCACCCATTTTACACTAATCATTCTTGAAGTTCTGAGTTAATACACAAAAAAACCTTGATGTAATCGTCTGTTAATAAGATTGATCGTCCATCCATTACGTCGATTGAATAGTGATTGGAATAGCATATATGCCATTATTTTTAATAAAGTTACTATATACACCACAAAGATGTTAATTGAATGACTGACAAGTGAATCATATTAACTATTTAATTGTATCATTTATACTTTTTTCGTTACTAATCTGTTTAAAAATTGATCACGTGTTGTTCACGTGCTTAAATTAAATGTTCTTATGTTTAAAATATAATTATTTTTTTGTCATTCAATCAACATCTTTTTGGAGTATATAGTAACTTTGTCAAAAATAATGGCATATATGGTATTTCAACCACTATTCAGTTGACGTCATGAATGAGCAGTCAATCTTGCTAATAGAGGATTGACGTCAAGGGTGCTTTGTGTATTAACCTGGAATCTCAGGAGGGGTTAGTATAAAATGAGAATAATCTGTTACAAACTCAAAAACTCAGGGGAGGTCGCTGTCATTTATCAAACGTCAAATGTGCTTTGTGTAATAACTTGGACCCTCGAGAGTGATTAGTGTATTTCACCAAAAAAAAATATTACAAAGAAAAAACTAGTTTAGTTAATAGGATTAAATAATAATTTTTATTAAATTCTTTTATAATTCAGTTTGTTGTCTTTAACTTTAGGAACAAAAATGTAATTTAACGTAAAATTGGAAAGTTTAATAAAAACAAAGAAAATATGAAAGGAATAGGAACAAAA
>BRYE01000013.1:1132500-1135000 GCA_030159115.1 Actinidia arguta var. hypoleuca | reverse complement strand
TGTTTTTTCTCTAATTCAGTGCAGGGATGAATGCAAAATTTTAAGCTTGATGAGGCGAATATATATAAAAAACATAAAAATTGTAAGTTATGCATGAAAAATATTATTCAACATAACTCTAACAAGGAAAAGTGAATAAAGAGAAACAAAGGAAAATTTTTATAATAGTAAGAAACCGAATCTAACAAGGAAAAGTGAAAGGGAAGGAAGGAAGAATAAGAAATAAAGGAGCCGATAGATAGTTTTCATTTCTTCTGGCGCATAAGTTGTGTTTGGATTAGCAATTTAGTGAGGACAAAAAAATAAAAATTAAAAAGTTAGAGTATTCCAAGGATAATTACATAGGGACCATTAGATGCTCTAAATTTTTAGATCTTTTATAAACTGAGCCGAAAAAATATAATTTTTTTTATCAAGTAGTAAAAAAAGTTCACTAAAAAAAAAAAAAAAGTCAAAAGCCAAAACAACTACAAAATTTCAAAAAAGCTAAGCGAAGTTGGGCTTAATAGGAAAAATAAATTTGTTTGCATGCTTTAACATGTCGATGAACATTACCTTGGCTTATAATTGGCTGAATAGCTTACTAGATGATGGTTGATGTATATTTTTTTTATGAATATATACATATTTTTTTTATAAATTTTAATACATTTTTTTATATTTATTAGTACATTTTTTATCCATTAACTACTATCTTTTGAGGGTGATTGGCATTCTCCTTTATAGTAAATCACATAATTCTATGGATCACTACTAATTTTAGTCAAGCGTGGATCCAATAGGAAGGATTGGATGGTCTAGTTCAGATTTTGACCGGAGATGAACCGTTCCTATTTTCTTTCCATTGCCGTGGCCAACCACCACCACTCTCCAATCAACTACATATATAACGCACGCCAGTCGTTGGGGAGAGAGAAAGTGCCTAATGGACCGGTGGAGATGGGCCTGATTGGATTGGGTTGGGTTGGGCTCTCATCATATGGTTGGATCGAAGGAGCTTCAGAAACCCAATAGTGGGCTCGAATAAAGCCCATTATTTTCAATTATTGGGCCAAGCCCATCCTTAGTTGTGACTGACCAGTAAAGGTAGTACTGGTACAGCCTGTGTACCGTACAGATGGACAAAACACTAATCGATATAATTTTTATTTACAAAAACAGTCTTGTTCTGATGGATTCGGCTAGCTAGAGAAATAATACGTGATAAAAAAAAAAAGGCACAAAAGAAATAAGTGGGAAAAAATTCATATATAGCTTATATGCATTCAATGTGCGAATTCCAGAATCCAAATTTGAATCTAGGTTGTACATGTTTTAAATCGCGGTATTGATATCAATGATACGGTCCTATATCAGGCAATACTAAACAATATTGATTGATATTTACTAAAAAGATCAATATCGAAAGGCCAAAATTCTAATATGTAATGGCCAAAATTTTGAACCCTAATTGTACATAAAATTTACTCCCTCTGTCCCGTATTGAAGTATAATTATTTCATTTTTGAGTGTCCCAATATGTATGTTCTAGTCAAAAAATTAACAAATAAAAAATGCAACTTTCTCCTTTTACCCTTTTTATATATATTACTACATAATATTTCAACTCAAACGAAAATTGAAATATAATCATTGCAGGGATAATATTGAAAAAGAAATATAAATTAAATGTAATGATTATGTTGCCAAAAAAGGGTCTTAAATATGGGACAGAAGGAATATATATGTATACCTTTTTCTTTACATATTTTCTGTGCACTTGATTTTATCCATTTTGTGGGGGTAAATTATCTGTCAGAGTATCAATATTTTTTTTTTGTTAATTCACGAGGTTTGCTATAAATAATTAGTATTAAATAATCAAGTAATCTGTGCTTGATTTTGCATCCATCCATTCACGAAATGCTGATTACCTAAAAGACATAAATGAAAATACATGCATGGCAACGTTTAAGTTTACTAGAAAGCCCTTCAAACTCCCACAAATTGCCATTAAAAAAACACTTTGGTTAATTAATTAGCAACAACCGCCCCCGCCTGTATGTATAGTTAACTATCCTATCCCTCTTGGATCATCCAATTCTAGGTTTTTAACAAGAAACATCAATTGGAGAACTGTTCTTTAAACAATTCCAAATGGGTGGCAAAGGTGGTGGCGGTGGCGGCGGAGGAGGCAAAGGTGGTGGTGGTGGTGGTGGTGGTGGTGGCGGCGGTGGCAAAAGCATTGGTGGTGGCTCTTCCAAGGGCGGTGGCGATGGAATGATGAAGGCACCTGGAGGAGATGGGGGCTTTATTTCTAGAGCTGGTTTTGAGAGTAACCCACAGGGTTACTTTCATGGTCTGCATGGGAGTGACAAAGGGGGCAATAAGTAGATAAGTTTCGTTCTAGTATGTGGCTTTCGTGGTTCATTTGGAATATGAGTTTTGCTAATGTAATGCATCTGGATCTGGGGTCTTTCTTATAATAAAATATGAAATTATCTTATGAATGAGGATCTTG
>BRYE01000013.1:1120000-1122500 GCA_030159115.1 Actinidia arguta var. hypoleuca | reverse complement strand
AGAGTTTCGATGTTAGTGGCGGCACCAAACGGTCGATCTGTGAATAATTTTTGAGCCCTAATTTAGAATATTCGAACGGTTCAGCAGCCCAGCTTTTTCTCCTAATAGTTCAAATCGACGTCGGAGGAGATGAATTACGAGGTCAACGCGGCTTGGGTAGCTTATGGGCCTAAGACATGGACTGGTCCAGCCCGGTTACCAGACCCGTCGCATTTCCGTGACTTTCGATTTACAAAACCACGGCCCAAAAATAGCAATTTATGGGCCGGTCCTCTAACTATTAACTTCTTGTCGATAAAATCCTGGATAAACTAAACCGATAATAAGAGTTTTGTTACTGACAATGCATTTGATAGTACTCGCATTTTTTGAGTTCTATCACATATGAATATACAATCAATGTACTATACAAACTGTACGATTTTTAGCTTTTTTTTAGCAGATAATGAAGTCGTTTGTCAATTCTTTTAAAGAAAATAAGAACATATCTACCACTAATTTAAATAACATAAAAATCTTAGATTTGGTTGCCAAATATAACAAATTCTATAATTTTAGTCCAATTATATTAAAATTCAAAATATTTAATAACTAGATAAAATCTCTCTCTCTCTCTCCAAAATCTTCTTTCAGCTAATGTTGGATCATCCACTTAACTACTCAACTACAATATGGTTGATGGTGTCATCCCAAGTCTTCCATTTGACTCTTAAATATATTACTTTCCCAGCAAAATCTCTAACCAGATTAACTTATTAATATTTGTTTTATTAAAAAATTCATAAGCAATCAATTCAAAGTGGGTGCATAATGAATCGTTTAGGTAGTTACATCATTTGTCTAGGATGCTATACTTGTACGACTAAAATTGGTTGAACAACCAGGACTTTTCTTGTACTTAAATTAAGGGTAAAATACACTGACCTCCCCTGAAGTTAATGGTTAATGCATAAAGCACATTTGACGTTTAAAAAATTATAATAATCTCTCTTGAAGTTTGAAACTTATAACAAATTTTCTTATTTTACACTAACTACTCCTGAGGTTTCATATTAATATACAAAGCATCCCTCAGTTGATTGTCCATCCATGATGTCAGCTGAGGGGTGCTTTGTGTATTAATTCAGAATTTCAAGGGTGGTCAGTGTAAAATAAAAGAATATATTATAAGTTTCAAAACTCAGGGGAGGTTATTATAATTTTTTAAACATCAAGGATGCTCTGTGTATTAACTAAGAACCTCAGGGGAGGTCAGTGTAATTTACCCTAAATTAGTTTGACCTCTCTTAATATAAATAATACCAGTAATGCCCTTAATATAAATGTCATTAGTATAAATCAGTAAATGTTGTTTGGAAATATTGGTTATTTTAAACCAATTTAAAAATTTTAATACGAATAAAATTGACTTCGACTTATCTTTGAAAGTCATGTGATCTTACACACTATAAGGCTTCATTTGGATATGCGAATTTCAAATCAAGAAATTTCACATTTTTATTCAATGAATATAACTTATTTTTAGATTTAGTAGTAGATATATAGATTTCAAGATTGAGTTTGTAAACTTTATTATAATTTATTAGGATGAATTTGAATTGACTATTTAATACGAGAGATTTGACATCATTCATACAAATACTTATTATTATACAAAATATGTATTTTTTTTACCTCTAATATATTTTTCACTTTAATTTCAATATCCACCTGTACCTAAACATCTTTCATTTTTGTTAAATTAAATACTAATTTTTTTTAATTTGAAATTCACGTATTTAAATAGAACTTAAATAAATCTGAATTATTCATTTTAAACTTTGAAAACTTTTCTTATTTCAAATTATTGATGTTATTGTGTATAACTTCTCCCCATGCTTGGATAATGAGGAAGTTCATGATATTAAATGTGGAAATTGTGAACTTTTGACTTCATGCATGAGACATGGGATGATTCTTGTTTTGGTTTGGGATGGGGGTACCAACCAAACCAAAGAAATAGTTATGATTTTGGATTTCTTCTTCTTTATTTCTTTCCTTTTTTATACCCTTCCATTTGCATCAATCAATCAATAGGTGTAAGTGTGAGAGACAGTTAAGTGGACCACTAAAAAGATGACCTAATTTTTCGCACCCAAAAATTATCTTTTTTGTGTCACTTTTACCATATTATTTAAAAAATAAATAATTACACACCTCAATTATTTAAATTCGTGAACTGACAAATGCCGTTAACAGAGAGAATGAAATGTCTGTATTAACCCTTTATTTAGCAGACGAAAAGACCAAAAAATAAAATCATGAAATGTCCATTGTAACGAAAAGCATTAAGTGTGTATCATAACCCTAGCGAAGCAACTATATATCAGCACTATAGTTCGTTTTTTTCAAAAATAAAAGGTATTTCGGACATAATTGGTGTACATGTGGATTATGTGATCAATTTTTATCTATATTTCTCACGACTAAATAATAGAAGGGAGATCAAGTGATATGATTT
>BRYE01000013.1:1002500-1005000 GCA_030159115.1 Actinidia arguta var. hypoleuca | reverse complement strand
AACAGAAAAAAAACTAACTAAAAATAATTAATAAGCAAGGCCCATCGAATGTCAATAAAGAAAACAACAAACAAGAAGAAGAATCCTCTTTTTTTTGGAGTGTATCTCAAGTTAGAAAGGCAGGGAGTATGAACTAGGAACAATAGTCTTGCGAAATTTGTTGTTAGGAATGCAAAACTATACGAAGACATAAGAAATGAATAGCCTTGCAATTTAAATTTATTTAAACAAAAGATTAATACACATAGAAGACTGAAAAAATACTCAATAAACAAAACACACTATTTCATAATTACCCAAAAAAATATACTTTTCGATAGAAGAGTGATGGAGAAACATAGAAAAACAAATTCCAGAAATATTGAAAGAGCAAACAAACAACCAAAGAATTAGAAATATTTATAGAAAGTCACATAACTAAAGTCCAAATCATGTAACCAGTAGCTATAAATTCAAGATACGAAAAACAAATGAAGGGTATTAAATAAATGATAACTACAAAGAATTAGAAATATTGAAAGAACAAACAAACAACCATAAATATAAAATTAAAGAAAGCAATAAAATTATAGATTCAAAACAAGCTACAAGAAAAGATATCAAAGAAAAAAATGCAACTTTTATTGAGAGAAGAAAATCAAAAAATACTCAGATGCAAAGCTTTAAAACACATGTTAGACATTGCAAGAAAGAAAGACCCAAAACGTGGAGAGTAAAGATAAACGACGAAATTTAAATTTAAACAAAAGGTAGCATCCAGAAAACTGAAAAATCATTCAAAATTTACTGTTATCCAAGAGGGTAATGGAAAGACAAAGATAGTAAAACACCCATAGTCCAAAGAGTTGAAAATTTTCACTAGGATAACAATAAAAAAGAAGAGCAGTCCAGTTAAATTTTGAAACATATTAAATTTAGAAAAGCATTCAATAAAAATAGACCAAAGACAATAAAGGGTATCAAACAATTTATAACTGAAAGAAGGGACATAAAATTGATAGAACCAAAACAAAGAGAGATGAAATTAAAACGAAAAATAAAATTATAGACTCAAAACAAGCAATAAAAAAAAAAGGTTACAAGAAGAGCTACATTAAGACACATGCCAAACATTAGGAGAGAGAGAGAGAGAGAGAGAGAGAGAGAGAGAGAGTGAAAAAATGAAGCTTAAAATATATTCAACCTTTGGTTGATAGCCACGAAATCTACAAAAATTAGAAAGAAACAAAAAACATAAATTTCCTAAAGAGCAAAGCAAAACTACACAAATAAAAGAAAACAATGCACAACCCTGGAATTTAAATCTAAAGCCAAAGATTGGCACACCCGTATTTATAGAAAATAATCAATAATTGATAAACAAGATACACTGTTACTCATGAGAGTGATAGAGAGACATCAATAGTCAAATGCCCAAAAGCCCAAAGAATTGAAAATTTTCACTAAAGAACAATAAACCCAGAAAAAACTAAGAAAATATTAAAGAAATCCAACATCAATAGTCAAATGCCCAACTGTTTTTTTGAAAAAAATGGGAAAAGGCTGTTTTCTATTTATGTTTTCCAACAGAAAAAAAAAAACAGTTTTCAAAAACATTTTCTCCAAAATAAAAAGAGAATAAATTTTCTGTTTAAAAAAAATGCAGTTTCTGTTTTTGTTGAAAAAACTGAAAACAAAAATGTTTTCAGAAAACAGTTTTCTACAAAATAAAAACAGAAACAATTTTTTGTTTTAAAAAACTGGGAAAAATTTCGAACAATTTTTGAGTCTATTGTTTTTCTGAACATAAAACTAACAAAGGATGCACCTGCAAATAGCGCCCCAACTACGAGAAATTATTTGCCATGTCATGTCTATAGCAATTTTGGCATACTAGTTAAGATAAATCTTGGGTCAGAGCAAATATCTTCATATTGAGTGTTCGAACACAGCAGGAAGCAATTCTTAGTTACAATAAATTGCTCACGTATATTCACAAATCAGTTACCCATCCAATGCAGTAAAAGCAAACAGTCAAGTACATGCAGCTTTCAGAAACCAAAACCAACAGATATTGCAAGTTGCAACTCATAAATGTTCTCGGAAAACTATCTGAGTCTGTCGCACCAAGTGAAAAGAAGGCATCACAAGATCCAAATAACATGGTGCCAGCAGCATAAGATGGGAAGACCAAACAATGATTACAGAGAGAAGATATAAGAAAACTGGATTGAGAGAATACACTTTTACTCATGAGAATGATAGAGAGACATCAATAGTCAAATGCCCAAAAGCCCAAAGAATTGAAAATTTTCACTAAAGAACAATAAACCCAGAAAAATCTAAGAAAATATTAAAGAAATCCAACATCAATAGTCAAATGCCCAACTGCTTTTTTGAAAAAAACTGAAAAAAAAGGCTGTTTTCTATATATGTTTTCCAACAGAAAAAAAAAAGCCGTTTTCAAAAACATTTTCTCCAAAATAAAAACATAATAAATTTTCTGTTCAAAAAAAATGCA
>BRYE01000013.1:977500-980000 GCA_030159115.1 Actinidia arguta var. hypoleuca | reverse complement strand
CTAGATTTTCCCTGACAAGTATCATGAGAGAAAACCCAAACCAACAAAAGACCCTATAACATCAATAACAAATTTCATTGAGGTTGTGTTTTTTGAACAAAGAAAACAATTGAAAAATATTTTTGACAAATGCACAAACAGTTTCATCTCATTATTTACAGATTCAAATGCATGCAAAAAAGAAGAAAGAAAAAAAAAAGATGCAGTATCATACTTGTATAATTAGCAACTATAAATTATGCCGTTGAGTTGTCAAGAAAACTACATTTTTATAAAGGGTTAGCGTGTACAAGTTCAAGAAAATTACAATTCATAAAGAATTAAAGAAATTATTCTTATAAAGGAATCCTGGCGGCACAAAATCAGTGTATATAAAATATTTATCATCACTGCTTACAAGACATAAGTCCACTTTGAAAACTTTTATGTCCTTCCTTAGTGACACTTTTCAGTCCAATACATATTACATTCCTTGTGATTGGATCGAATACCTAAAAATTGAATGCCCCAATTGCATTAAATACTAGAAAATAATAATACCTAAATATATAGATCTGAGGTAATAGAAAAATGATATTAAGAAAACTGAAGCAATTGATGATATCTCACCCCTCTTGGCATCAAGGAAGCAACGCCAAAAAAAGTTTGGACAAGGACGACCAACAACATCTTTGATTGCATCAGTTATAAGTCCAGTTGTAAGTACTGAAAAAAAAAAAAAGAATGCCTGAATATGCATACAAAATCAATACAAACTTACATCATTATAGTATAAATAATATAAAAAACCTATCATAAAAAAATAAAGGGAAGAAAACTTCCTAATATGGCATGATGAAAATCATAAACATTCCTCCTAATGAACCGTACCTGTTACAAAATTTCGAGAACCATACCTGTTACAAAAAAGAAAAAAACCATGCTCTTTTTTAGACTTGTCACAGCAGTGAAAAGCTTGCCCTGTCTAACAGACAATTCTCAATGACCAATGCATATTGTATCTTAAAATACACGTACTGGAATAGTCCAAATGGGATCAGTATTACCTTTCAGCAGGTACTTTAGGTCTTCCATCATTTCCTCTCCCACAAAACGACGATGAAATGGTTCTATAAGATTTAAAATGACTTCAATCACCACAAGAAGCAGAAGAATTAGCCAATCATGCATATGGATCCTGGCCACTTTAGCTCCATGGGACCTTAGAGTGTGAGCACCTAACTGAATCTCAGGCATTTTCGCCAACTAAAGACGAGCAAAATGTTAGTTGGCAAATATAGTGTTAAAAAGCCTGATGCAAAGCAATTAATGACAATAATTAATTGCCTAAAACAGCAATGATCCATATAAACCCTAATATATATTACCCACACAGAATAATTCTCATTTTCTGGCCTTTCCAAAATCATGAAATGCCTAAAACTTTTAAAGCATTGCTTCTTTACAGTTTCCACAATAATCCCTTTGGTTCTTGAGAAAATTAAAGTTTTAAGAATTCACGAGGTGTAACTTCTTAACAAGATTCTTCTTAATCTAACAAAACAATGTATCTTTTCACAGTTTATGTGAGCTTTTCATTCCTCCACTTCAGATTTCACCTCGAACAGTTTTCTCGGCAACCAAACGGATATAAATTGAAAACATTACTAAAACACGGACATATCTAGGAAATCTTAACAACATTCAAGAAAAAGGATAGAGAGAAAAGAGAATAAAGAAAAAAAATAACAACAACAACAACAACAACATTTAAGAGGCGTAATTGAAATCGGATAGTGAAATTGTCATTACAGATCTTAAAGTTCAGAGAGAGAAAATGGAAAACGATTTGAATGAATGGGGTTTGACGATGACTCAATCAACCTCAACAGAACAGCTAGACCAGAAAGAGACATAACGATTGTTGAGAATCGTCTTCGATCCGCGCCACAAACTCCGGATTTGGAATTTTCGTCTTCGTTCCACAAAATCTAGAGAGAGAGAAAAGAGAAACCAAGAATCTAGAGAGAGAGAAGGCTTTGCCGGATTATGGCCGCTTCGGTAGATCTGTTTTAACATTCTAAGCTTTATATATAAGGAATGATTAATGACGTTGTTGCCAGCAGTAATCTAACCACATTGATTAAAAAAACAACTGGCAGTATACTTGCTGTGCAAGATTAGGGTAAATTTCATTTTGTCGCCTCAAAGTATTAAATAATTTCTATTTTGCCACCTTAATTTATACTTTTCTCACTTTGCACTCTCAATTGTATAAACCGTTACAATCAACCCAAACATCCAACTTCCATCAACAAAATGGATGGAAAATGCAATGCCACATGTTGATCCAAACTTAATATAGGGAAACCCATGTTAACATCATAGAAAGTATTCAAATTTAATCTTTTTTATCTCACATACTTACAATAAACGAAAAGAGAAAGGGGGAGAGAGATTTAGATATCGAACAAATTAGAAGATAAATCAAAGTTTGACATTTTAAAGTGCATGGGTCCGA
>BRYE01000013.1:967500-970000 GCA_030159115.1 Actinidia arguta var. hypoleuca | reverse complement strand
CTAAAAATAATGATTTCAAGTCTTTAAATAGTTCAAATGTATATTATTAGTATTCTATAATATTATTTTTTCTTTATATTCTTCATATTTTTAAAAAAAAAATTAATATATTAGTTATTTGGGCCAAATTAAGTTACAAATTAAATTTATAAACCCAATTCAATATATAAGAGGGCTTGATATATGAACCTGACTCACCCAATAAACTAAATTAGAAATTCTAAACCTTTTAAAAAAACAGAGTATTAACCATATCGTATTATGGGTCCCAAACGGGCTTTCATCGAAAGGGGCCCGGGTCCGCGTAAGGAAATGTTGCAAAGTTTATCAAGAATTTAATTTTTTTTTTTTTTAAAAGGAGAGAGAAAGGGACCAATGCTGACTTGGGTGTTACTCTTCAAAACAAGTAATGTAGCGACACTTGTACATCATATATTTGATGCGATATATATTTTCAGACTTAAAAATATATTGCAAAAAATAAATAAATTTAGATTCTTTGACTTGTTCTTTTTATTTCCTATTTTTTAAGACATTAATTCGAAAATAAAAAATATACATGGCCATTCACAGTATCAGTAATAAAAAAAATATAAAAAATAATGCCCGCCTTTGTAATGAAGGTTGCAATTCATTTTAGGTTATGAAAGAAAAATGAGAGGAAGATTCTTTAAGGAAACTTTAAAATTTATTTTTGCTTGGTTTTCTTATGAAAATGAAAATTATTTTCATTGTCTGTTTTCAAAGCGAAGAGGGACAAAAAATAAAATAATTTAAATTAACAAAGACGATATAAAAAGGGAAGATAATGAAAGAAACCTTTTTCTCCTAATACAAGGAAAATAGGAGATTTTTTGTTTTCTATTCTTTATCATTTCTTTACTTAAGTTCAAAACAAAAACTTAAGATGAATCAAGTAGGGGGCTAGACTTTTCTTTTCATTAGAAAAATGATATTTATGGGCACACGTAGTTTGCGTCGTATTTGAATTGGTACCGACGACCAACCAATTTCAACATAATTTATTACTCAAGAGGTTGGGACCCAAAGCAGTTAGCCACGGGCCCATGGCAGTTGAATAAGACCTCGTTTGGTTTCTTAATTTTCAATTAATTTTTATTTTTTTTATTTCAATTTAGTTTTTTTTTTTTTTAACTTTTAAATAGAGGTGCAAATTGAGTTGGGTAGGACCAACTCGGTTTGTTAACGGGTCTTTACAGATTCAGTCCAGACTAAGCCTAATTTGCGCAGATGTCAGGTTGGGTTGAATCTGATTTGGAAGTCAATTACCTTACCCAGTCTGGCCTGTGGAACTAACCCGAATCAGTTTTTTTTGGGTGGGTGGGTGGGTGGGGCAGATTGTTTGACTTTTTATTTGGGAGGTAAAATAACACATGGCAAGGGGGAGTTGGTCTTGAGTGGATCAGGTTTCGAGCTCAAATGGCTGAACTGCTCAAACGAACTGTACTTAACGAAGGTGTCAAATCCCAATTGACGGAGGGGTCCGGGCCAAACTCATGCCTAAAGGGTTAGACCAAAACGGCTTGTACCAAGTCCAGAACGGACGCCAAATGAGCTTACCAGTCCCGACTCAATTTGCACCTCTATATTAAGTGTAATCAAGGTTGCACAATATGTACCTGGGTTGACTTCATAGGCCTTGCTTGATTTAACACTTAAATCCAACCCCTGTTATGAATTGAATGGGCTTCAGTACAAGCCCTATTATAATGGCCCATCATTGTTTTGTAAAGTCCATTTGGATTGTTGGGTCACTTACGGGCTAGTCCCAGATTGGGGACTTCATTTGTTACCATTTCTTTCCTCATATTTTTTTTCCTATCACAATATTAAATAAATTTAGCAAACGCATTTCAATTTTTTCCCCATGTTTTCTCATATTATTTTCCCATATTTTTTTTTCCTGAAAATACCCTCATCTTCCATTGCTTTAGACTAAAAAAATTATCGGATTAAGTGGTGTAACTGTCTCACAAAAAAAACCAGGCTTATAAATAAGTTCTTTATCTGAGACTAGCCTGTGAAAGGAAAAAACACATAGATTTGTAAGTTTTAATTGAGGTTTTTAGTATGTAATTCACTCTTTTAAAAAAAATATGGTTTGGAGTGCCAAATTCACGTCAAAATAGTTTTCACTTTTCACAATAATACAGAAAAAAGTGCAGTGATTAATGAAATTATAGATAGCTTTCGACTCCTAAATGTGTGCTATTAATTATGTGTTGGTTCATCACGATTTTTAATGGGCCATGCTGGTAGATATGGAATTGATTTTTTAAATTAGTCATTCCAATAAATTAGATACCGAATTATCAAAAAATATTTAATTCTCTCTTGTGAAAGATCTTTATGTCTCAATCAATGAAAAATCTTTAAGAATCTTCATGTCACGTTCAATTACGATTCTAACAATATTTTCACTTGTCTATATTAGGAAGAAATTATCTCGATAACTCTTTATCTCTTCGATGTCATATCC
>BRYE01000013.1:942500-945000 GCA_030159115.1 Actinidia arguta var. hypoleuca | reverse complement strand
TAGGAATGTGTTTTAAATCATTTTCAAAAACATGTTTTTTACAATTAGGCCAATTTAATTATTTTATCGAATCAATATTACTCATATGGTATGCTCAAAATGACTGAATAATAGTCTCGTTGTTAGCACTCAACACATTTATTTATTTAAGGGCTTTTTTTATATTTTTTTAATAATTTTTTGGGTCTTTGATCATAATATTATATGTATACAAAGACGACAACGACTTAAATTAAATAGTTAAATGATGAGTTAAAGGAACTAAATGGACAAAAATGTATAATCTAGGGGTCTATGTTTTTTTGTTTTATTCCATAATTTTGTTTGAGATAATTGCAGTACGGTCCTTGTTAAGAACTTAAACTCATTTAAATTCTATGGGTTTACTATCGCTAAAAAAGTAATTATTTTGTATTTGTTACGTGTAACTGATAAAATAATAAATTTATTATTTCACACAAATAAGAAGTATAAAAACATAAAATTTAAATTATAATATATAAGAATGATAAAATGTGTGAGAATTATTTTTTTTATTAAAAAACATGGTAGGCATAAGAAATTTCATAATCATAATACATTATATTTTTATTTTAAAAATATAGTGAAAATTTTATCATTCAAATTTGATAATAAATTTGTACCACTGCTTAATTGATTTGATTTGATTTTATTTTATTTTTTATGCTAGAAAATTACAAATTATTACATTTTACTAAAAAAAGTTATGATTACGTGATAAATGATATTCTAAAAGCGTTGAATAAATCCTCGTTGAGGGTATTTGGTGGGATTGGAGAAAAATGGGACCATGAGATGAGAGCATTGAGTCACCAACCAAGCGGTATATGAAATGTTATCTGATCGTGGAGGATCGTGAAGAGGGAGTACTGGCCTGTGATTGGTGGAGTGGCTGTGATGGCCATCAGGAGATGACACGTGTTGTGTATAGTGAGGGAGGGACACTTGTACGGTGAGATTTCGTCTTCTCTCTCTGTGATGGATTATCTCGAGGGGGTAGATAAATCACGTGGGTAGGGGGGCGCGTATGGTGGGTCCCCAAGACGCGACAACCGGAGATCGTGGAGTCGCATCGCCACGTACGTGTCGGTTCGACGCGTCGCCCGCCACGCGTAAGCGGTATACGTGGTCTTTTGGATAGGATCCATATAAGTTTTTGATAACTACAATCATGCCCACCCAGATGTGGTAATTGGGTGGGCTGAGTCAAAATTGGGCATATCAAAATGGGTTGAGTTACATACGGGTTGGTAAATCGTTAATGACTCATTTATTTCAATTCATTTATCTCCCAAAAAAGTAATTTTCTGGGACAAGAACGATTTTTTGTTAAAAAAACTGAAAAAAGCAGAAAAAAATTCTGCTAAAACATTTTCTTGTTTAAAAAAATGTTTTCAATAAAACTATTTTTTTTTCAAAATAGTTTTTTCGATTTTTAAAAAAAAATGTTTTCTGTTAAAAAAAACTGTTTTTTTTTTAAAATAATAAAAAAACACTATTTTTTGTTAAAAAAATATTTTCCAAAAAAAATGATTTCTGTTTAAAAAAACAAATTTTCAGTTCAAAAAATATTTTTCGAAACAACCTTTCTGTTTTAAAAAAAATATTTTTTAAGTTAAAAAACTTTTTTTCGCAAAATAAAAACATAATTTTTTTTGTTAAAAATAATGGGAAAAATAATAATTTTCTCACTAGTTAAGAGTAAAGTGGACTTTGTTTAAAGAGATTTGTTTTTCATAAAGTAAATTGGGTTGACTTATTGGATTAAATGAGTTATATGTAACTATGTTCAACCCAATTATGACTCACTTTAAATGGGTTAGATGGGTTGAGACCCATTTTAACCCAATTAATAAATGAATTAGATTAGGTCTTAATTTTAGTGGGTGAATTTGGTTGTTTCATAAATTTTAAATTAAACTCCGTCTATTACGAGAAATTATTTCACGTGATTCCCATATATTTTTTTATCAATAAAAGGGAAGCGATATTCACCAAATTTGCCATTATATGGAGAAAAAAATATTTCATAATAAATTCTGGAATAGTCAAAAATCGAAAATCAAAGCAACTAATTTTTTTTTTTAAATTCACCCAATATTTTTTTATTTTTCCTTTTTATTTTATTTATTTTCAAAATCAAATGGAAAGGAAATAACTTTATTATCTGTTTGGTTGCTGTTTTTAGTATTAATTTCTTGGTTGATGGATTTTATAATTTTTGTATGGCATTACTTCAGAAAAAAACTATTTTGGATAAAAAAAACAATAAAGATATACTCGATTACTAGAAAATCATTTTCGCTAGCTACAAAATGTATAATATATAAAAATACTAAAATAATTTTATTTTTAAAAATGGTTTCTAAAAAATTAATTCTGAAAAATGAAGCAAACAATAATTATCTTCAAATTCTTCCTTTCTTTCTCTTTGCATGAGTTCCAAACAAAGCCTATGTTTTCGGCCTACTGTTTCGTC
>BRYE01000013.1:910000-912500 GCA_030159115.1 Actinidia arguta var. hypoleuca | reverse complement strand
AATACTGAATACGTTCTTGCTCAAGTCTAACAAGCATGCCGACCAACTTTTATACTTAAATGTCTGGATGTCTGACCGCTTGAAAATGTTTGAACTTAAGATCTAGGGATTGAAACATCTAGTTTTTTGCCATCAAACCAACTCACTTGGTTATTTAAGAGTAAACTAACTTGATGCAAAAAGAAACTTAAAAGAAAAAATTGAGAAAACTAAAACTTTGAGGACTAAAAGACACAAAGTGCATAATTGAAGGACTATTTACGTATTTTCCCCAGTTTTATAAATTGGATATACACGGTCAGTTCTCGGGTTGATTCGGGTTACCCTAACCCGGACTCCGAGTATCGAACCAACATGATCGGGTTGGTCACTTTCAGACCCAGAACCAAACAATCCCCCTTCTAGAACCGAACGTCGTCTCTCTAGTCTAGAGAAATTGCAAACCCTAGTTCCGAATCGATCGCATCTAACAGGAGAGAGAGAGAGAGAGAGAGAGAGAGAGAGAGAGAGGCTGGCGGAGAAAATGCTAATTCATTAACATCTGAATTAGCTTATTTTTATTTACTTATTTATATTTTTCACCCTTTTAGTGATAAATGAAGTTTGAGCTTGTCATATTTTGTAAAGTCTGACAAAGTGGTGGTGGATTTTTCTTCTCATTTAAGTGGTAATAACTTTTCCTTTTCTTTTTTTTTTTTTTGGGGTGAGCATTCAAATGAAAAAATTATTTTTTAAAAACAATGATATGCTCGTCATATGTATGTATCATATGGTGTAATGCATTGACAAACACTAATATAAAGAGTCTAACTTAGCCAACTGTATAAATTATGCCACATCAAATAGTAAGTCAAAATGATAAAAACATGAGGTAATCTTCAATGCATGTTATTAACTAAAATGAGGAAAATTAACTTCTTTTACTTCATTTTATTAATTTTATTTTGATTAGGTTGTATCTTCAATGCATGTTAGTTAAAAAATATGTTAAAGTAACAAGGCATTGTAGTGTTCATTAAAATGAAAATGTCCAAAATGTCAATTGCTCCATTGAAAAAACCTCAACTGTTTCAGAGAGATTGGACAATTACTTACAACTTTATTATGGGTACCAATACTGATTTGACCGAAATAATAGTGTGAGAGAAAATTAGCAGTGTATCCATGTTACATAACGGTAGCGGCCATTATAAAATGGACCATTACGACCAAAAAAAAACAAAACAATTTTAGGTGAGAAAATGTTGAAAAATTAAATTATTTCATCTTAATAGGTGTAATGTTTAGTAATTTTAGTTTTAATATTTAAGATTAGTTAGTGTGATATACAATTGTTAAAAATTAATAGGTTTAATAATTAGTAATGTACACATATAATATTTTAAAGTAGTAGTTTTAATATTTAAATTACTAGGTGTTATATTAGTATATTAAAAATTAGTAGGTATAATAGTTCGAATTAGTAATTTTATATTCCAGATCAGCATGCATAACATTAGTATATTACAAATTAGTTATAATATTTAAAATTAATAAGTTTATAATTTTAAAATTCTAATTAGTGTATCTATTTCCCATTTTTTATATCCCATAAATGCGTCATCGTCACTGATACCGTTAGGGTCACCGATACCAATTTTTTAAACCATGATGTGTCCCCATCCTGGCACATGCCAAAACAACACTTACCAAATGCATACCATTTCCTCGCCCTCACTCCATATTATCTGTTATGTCTCCCGCACCTTCAAAATCCTTCCAAATGAAGCAGGAAACCTTGTCTACCCTCATTACATCACTAAAACTTAGCATATTCACTCGTTGAAAAAATTGCTTTTTTTTAAAAAAAAAACAATGAGAAAGTTTTAATGAAACAATTGTAGAAATTTTTATAAATACATAAGAAGAAGAAAAAGAAGAAGAATTAATTTAAATAACAAAATAAAACTTGTAAGATTTGTAATGTAGAAATCAAAATTGAACGGGCTAAGGCCTGAATTAAATTCAGTGTCTTTATGACGTTTATGTCTTGCACTTGGTACTGACGGAATGCGACGTACGACTTTCAGAATTCAACAATTTCGATATTCGGATAATAGTACTCAAAATCAGAAGATCATGGCGAACCTTTAAGTATTTTTTCTCTCTTAAATGAATACTAAAATGCAGAATGTTCTTATGCAAGTTTCTACAACTTTCTAATGGATTTCGAATAAATGAAGAATGCTGAATGATAGTAGGAATTTATAGAAGTATTCACATCTCTTAATGGATTTCGAATGAATGAAGAATGTTGGTAGAAATTTATAGAAGTATTCACACTTCTTAGAAGAGAGAGGGTCACTTCTCTTTGGAAAGACATTCATTCGGCCAAATAGGTACCCATTTGCTCAAATTAGAAGATTGTGATTGTTCGCGTATTAAAGGGAAAAAATCAAAAAAGAAATTATAATTTTTGAGTCCAAACTTGAACTTTATATGCTCACTATTTTTTTTTCTA
>BRYE01000013.1:892500-895000 GCA_030159115.1 Actinidia arguta var. hypoleuca | reverse complement strand
GGTGGTGGTTTTGGTTAAAAGTTAATGTGTGACCATGGTGGTTAGGTGATGAGAGAGAGAGAGATGCGCAACCACAAGGGTATTAATGTAAATGCATCATCTCTATTAACTCCCTTTAAGAGACAAACCACTAACAAAGGTGGTTAGCGTAATTTTGAAAACATGAGAGAATTTGTATTAAAAACAAACTTTACGGGAGTTTATCATAATTCTCCCTTTTTCTTTATAACATAAAATTACTCAAACACTCTTGTAATAATATTTTATATTAATTTTACACTACATATAAGGATATTCGACTAATTTCACTTAATAAATACAAAAAAAACAATTCTAATTGGAGAAAAGATAAAACTTAAAATCATCACTCTTAAGTTTTAAATTTATACTTTCAAATGGGAGGCAGAGAGGCTAATTCTCGCCAAAAGCATGGATGAATTATTTATTTCTTATTGAATGGTATTCCCTATACTTGGTTATTTCTCTTCATTATGGGGCATTTTTTGAACTTGTTCTAAGTAGTTGTGAATTTGTATTGCTGGACTTCCTACTGTTTGGATTTTGCGGTCACATTAGAAATTTCAAGTTTGATTGTAGGCGTAATTTAAATATCTTATTAATTAAAAAAAAATAATGTAGAAAATTTTATTTATATCCTTTTTAATATCTACTGCAGCATCGACCTGGATAATGTATACATGTAGTATTTTAAAGTAGTAGTTTTAATATTAAAATTAGTAGGTATAATAGTTCAAATTAGTAGTTTTATATTTCAGATCAACATGTGTAATATTAGTATATTACAAATTAGTAATTATAATAATTAAAATTAATAAGTTTAGAGCTTTAAAATTCTAATTAATGTATCTATTTCCCATTTGGTACGTGACTATATTTTGGCCCAAAATTAGATCAACATGTGTAATATTAGTATATTACAAATTAGTAATTATAATAATTAAAATTAATAAGTTTATAGCTTTCAAATTCTAATTAATGTATCTATTTCCCATTTGGTACGTGACTATATTTTGGCCCAAAATTATATTTTCTAATTTGTAATATATAGTATTCATATGTGTGATCATTACTAGATTATTAGTAAAAATTATGTTGAGCTTTTCATCCTTATAATCATTGTTCATTTCAAATAATTAAATTAAATACATCCTTCAAATTACAAAAAAAAAACACACACTCACAAATAGCATTTCGAAAAAGCTTAAAACTCATAAAAAAAAAATATTACACATGTTGGATCATGTTTAAAAAATACAGAAAAATCACTACAAAGCATTTTAAACTCCTAATGAACGTTTTATAAGAAAAACATATATATCGATAGTTTTTATTAATTTTGAAACAAATTAAAAAATTCATAGTTTCGATTACCGCTGCAGATACATTCCAAACCTGTGTCACTGTCCGATACCATTAGGGCCACTGATACCGCTTTTTCAGGAGAAATGCTAAGTTTACAACACGGCCAAAACGACGTCGTTTTGGTGTTATAAACGGTTGTAAACGAACGGTTGTAAAAGTAGCATCTCTCCTTTTTCAAACCATGATGTGTCTCCATCCTGGCACGAGAAATGCTAAGTTTACAACCATTATTTACAACAATGGTTTACAACACGGCCAAAACGATATCGTTTTGGTGTTATAAATGGTTGTAAATGAACGGTTGTAACGTAGCATCTCTCATCCTGGCACATGCCAAAAGAACACTTACCAAATCCATACCATCCCCTCGCCCTCACTCCATATTCTCTGTTATATCTCCCACACCTTCAAAATCCTTCCAAATGAAGCAGAAAAGCTTGTCTACCCTCAAAACATCCCTAAACCTTAGCATATTCACTTTCTTCGTCTTATCAAAAACAACTTCCAGTGTGGATCTATTCTATGAAGGTTGTGTGCCCAAAACCTGTGGCAGCCAAAGCATAAGCTTTCCTGTCTGGATTCATGGTGAGCAAGAGCCTTATTGTGGGTACCCTGGTTATGAGCTCACCTGCCAAAATGACCATCCAGTCCACCAAATACCGGACAATAACTACATGGCCCAGCAAATTTTCTACCACAATCAATTTCTTCGGATATCAAACTCCGCAGTTTCGGATCCAAGCAATGTTTTTAGGAACTTGTCACTTGCAGGGGGCATGTTTGAGATTGTTTCCAAGGTTACAAATCTCTTTCTGTTGTCGAATTGCTCGGTTTTTCCTGGGGAATTTTTGAAGTACAGGATTGGTTGTGGTTCAGAAAGTGGGAATCTTTCGGGTTTGGCAGTGTTTGAAGTGGAAGGCTTTGACTTGCAGTAGGTGTGAGGAAAGTGGAGGGCGTTGCGGATTTGATTCGACCACTTTCCATTTTCAAGTGCTATTGCCCTGATACGCTTCCTGCAAGTCCGGATCCTCTGGAGAAATTTTTGATGGAGTACTCTTATAATTTAACAAAATGACGTAGTTTCTGTTAGGAAATAATATTATTATTATTATTTATG
>BRYE01000013.1:860000-870000 GCA_030159115.1 Actinidia arguta var. hypoleuca | reverse complement strand
CATCACATCATCATCTTTTTTTCTAACAAAATTACTATTTTACCCCTGCCCCTCTCTTATTTCCCCCCGTGTCCTTCTCCTTTTTTGGCTGCTGACCAGCCGTGGGCCCCACACACTGCAGCAATGTTTGGCTGCCAGCCGGGCCCCTCCCCCAAATCCCCAAGCTGCCCCCCCAACCCAAGCCGTCCTTTCTCTCTCTCTTACCCATTACCCATTATATTATTTTTTATTATCAAAATTTTTTATTAAAAATTTGATAAAAATTTATTTTTATTTTTATTTTTGGTAATACCACCACTTAGTTATTTATTACAAAAAAAAATAATCAATTTTTTTTATTAATTTTTAAAATTTATTTTTGAATACCATTTTTTAATTATTTCTTACACAAAAATTGATCAATTTTTTGTTGTAATTTTTTTTTAAAGAAATTAATTTTCATCTATTGATTATTTATTACCAAAAATTTGATTAAAAATTTTTAATTTTTTTTTACTTTCACATTCGGAATGTTTATATAATTTTTTTTGTAAATCATCTATTCTTTCGGATTTTATTTAACATTTTTTATGGGACAGTTGCTACAGTGTGGGGCCCACGGCTGTGCAACAGCCAAAAAGGCAAGGACACGGGGAAAGAAAGAGAGAGAGAGAGGGGGGGAGAGAGAATGTGCAAGAGAGAGAGAGGGATATTAATATCTAAAAGGACAAAAAAACATCCTATCCCCCCACCCCCTCTGACACGGGGGTGGGAATAACGTTTTCCTTAGGAAATTGCTTACAACTTTCTATGGGTACCGCGTTACATCATCGATACCTACGCTTTTTTTAGCCAAATGCATACGGCATACCAAGTCCATCCATCCCACCACCACCACCACCCAATCTCTCTCTCTCTCTCTCCATATTATCTGTTATATCTCCCCCACCTTCAAAATCCTTCCAAATGAAGCAGGGAAGCTTGTCTACCCTCATAACATCCCTAAACCTTAGCATATTCACTTTCTTCCTCTTATCAAAAACAACTTCCAGTGTGGATCCATTCTATGAAGCTTGTGTGCCCAAAACCTGTGGCGACCAAAGCATAAGGTTTCCTTTTCGGATTCATGGTGAGCAAGAGCCTTATTGTGGGTACCCTGGTTATGAGCTCACCTGCCAAAATGACCATCCAGTCCTCCATATACCGGACAATAACTACATGGTCCAGAAAATTTTCTACCACAATCAGTCTCTTCGGATATCAGTTTCGGATCCAAGCAATGTTTGTTTCCCACCAATTAGGAACTTGTCACTTGCAGAGGACAAGTTTGAGATTGTTTCTAAGGTTACAAATCTCTTTCTGTTGTCGAATTGCTCGGAGTTGCCTCGGGAATTTTTGAAGTACAGGATTGATTGTGGTTCAGAAAATGGGAGTCTTTCGGATTTGGCAATGTTTGAAAATGATGGGATTTTGGACCATGCATTGGAAAGTTGCAAAAAACGCGTTTTGGCACCGGTTGAATTGTACGGGAATGATGGGATTGGGGGCTACTTAGATTTGCTAAGGAGGGGATTTGTGTTGAAGTGGAAGGCTTTGAATTGCAGTACGTGTGAGGAAAGTGGAGGGCGTTGCGGATTTGATTCCACTCTCCATTTCAAGTGCTATTGCCCCGATAGGCCTAATGCCGTCGGTTGCAAGCGTGGTATGTCCTCTCTCTCTCTCTCGTTTTCCCATTTCGACAGCGTATCGTATATGGCCTGCAAAATTGGTGTAAGATGCACCAATGTCACACTAATTTTTATGTTTCAACTTTCAACTAATACAGTTTATTAATTTTGTGGTTATATTGCAGAGGGAAAACGGAACTTGGAAGCAAAAGTTGCAACAGGTAATCTATTTTTCCTTTGATTTTTTATTCAATTTTACATTTGCTTTTTGTTGGAAAAAATCGGTCTCACCTACAACGAAAGCACATAAATAAAACACACAATATAAAATAAAGAACACAAGATATACGTGATTTGACACCAATTCGTCTACGTCCATGGGGGAGAAAAATCCACTAATATGAGTGATTACAATGAGAAAATAAAAATACCCAACTCAGAGCCCTAACTCACTTTGTGTTTTATTTTCTCCCTCACACTCCACACTTTTTTGTTTTCACTCTTTCTCTCCTCTTTATTTTTTTATTTTTTCCCACACCAAACATATCATATACAAGAGGGTTTATATAGACATGAAAAATATATATTTTGAGGAACAATTAACTTAGCTATTGAAGGCTTTTCTTGGGAGTTCAAAAGCTCTCTTACTTTGGGAAGAAATAAATCAGCATTGAGAAAGAGTATTCATTGGGAACAAGTTGGTCAAATTAATGAATCAAAATTGAGTCAACCTTTCAACAAGTCACCCCAAAGTGGGTGGACCCCAACAATCACCCCCTCCACCCATGTGGGGTAATCGTTTGCACGCACCATCTTCACAGAGTGCCCCACATTCTCTTACCAAGTACTCTGATAAATAAAAAATATCGCTGATCAAATTTGGTGCAAAATATACCATTTTTCTAGCGAATATTTTTTCATCAAACTATTCAATCTTCTCGCATGGGACTTTTTAAATCATCAATTGATGTCCTTGTTTCTCAACGATATTTTGCAAATTCTGAGATTTACTTGTTTGTGCCTTTACACGCCACCTTTGTGGAATTTGACAACTGTCTTTACTTTTCGTCTCCTGCATATTGCTTGCTTGATGTTTGACAGTTGCATCCCCTGCATCAACACTCCCTTCCAGTTTGTACAGATTTTCATATTTGTTCCCTTCCAGTTTGTACAGATTTTCATATCTGTTCCCTTGTAGCACCACTTTGTCTTCCTTTAAGACTTTGAGGACTCCATCTTTAGATGAGAACCAGTTTCAAATCCAACATCCCTAATGATATCAAATTCTTTCTCAAATCGGGCACATGTCGAACTCCGATCAATGTCTGAACTTTCCATCAAGCATACGGAATCGTACCATCCCCATGCCAACCACCTTGTTTGTTGTGTTGTTAACCATTCTGACAGTGTTTCTGTGACATGCCTGATATGTTGCAAAATATTTTCTGACATTGCACATATGAAATGAACATCCACTGTCCAACACCCAATCAGAATCCTTCGTACCTGAACTAACAGAAAGCAAATCACCTTAATTATCTGAGAAACTTTTCGTAATTGCTGCTGTTTTGAATGAATTTTCTTTCTCTTTCTCCTTCTCCTTCTTTGCCTTGAGCTTTGGGCAAAATTTAATGATATGACCCTTTTTGTCACAATAGTAGCATTTATTCTTATAATCTCTTGATTGTGACCGACCCTTCGGCTTGGATCCATCACGCCTTTCAGTTGTTCGGCCTCTAACATGACCATCATTGGAAGCAACTATAGCTCTCTCTTCCGAGTAATTTTCTTGTGCATTGACTCGTGGAATAAAACGTAGCAACCACCTCATCAATCCCAAGTGTATCTTTCTCGTACATCAAAGTGGTTCTAAGATGTTCATATGATGGTGGCAAAGATATCAACAGTATGACGACTTTATCTTCCTCCTCGATCTTCACACCGATAGTTTCGAATTCTGTCAATAGCCTCTTGAACTCATTCAAGTGCTCCATAAAATTTGCCCCTTCCATTATATGAAGTGCATATAGTTGTTTCTTTAAATACAACTAATTTGTCAACGATTTGGATTTGTATCTACTCTCCAACTTCGCCCAAGCCTCCACCGGATCTGTCTCGTTCATGACCTCTCGAAGAGTGCTGTTTCAAAGAAATAGTTGAATAGTGCTATTTGCCAAATCCCTCATCTCTTGCCAGTCGTCATCCTTCATATTTTTTGATTTTTCAGCCTTTGGTTTGAGAGTCTTCACAGGTTTTTCCCGTGTAAGAATATTCTTCACTCTTTGCTGCCAAGGAGTGAAATCATTATGGTCATTGAAAAGTTCAACCACAAAACCAGAACTATTCCCCGCCATCTGATTTATATGTAATAATTTGTGCTTCAACTCGAACTCTGATACCAGTTGTTGGAAAAAATGGGTCTCACCCACAATGAAAACACACAAAATAAAATAGAAAACACAAGATATACGTGGTTCGATACCAACTTGCCTACGTCCACGGGAGAGAAAAATCCACTATTATTAGTAATTATAATGAGAAAAATAAAAAAAGCTCAACCCAGAGCCATAGGTCACTTTGTATTTTATTTTCTCCCTCACACTTCTCACTTTTTTGTTTTCACTCTTTCTCTCCTCTTTATCTTTTTTTTTTCACACAAAACACAGCCTACACAAGAGAGTTTATATAGACATGAAAAATACAAATTTTGAGAAACAATTTAATTAGCTATTGAAGGCTTTCCTTGGGAGTTCAAAAGCTCTTACTTTGGAAAGAAATAAAATCATCATTGGGAGAGAGCATCTCTTAGGAATAAGTTGGTCAAACTAATGAATCAAAATTGAGCCAACTTTTCAACAAGTCATCCCAAACTGGGTGGACCCCAACACTTTTAACTGTTCAAAACAAAATTAATATGTTATGTTCTTTAATTTCTTTCCAAATTAGATTGTGCATAGCATCTGCTGAATGTTGCAATCCCGCGACTTTGGTTGCAGGAGCTTCCGCTGCTGGAGTATTGATGGGTTTAATGCTGTTGATCTTGTGGTATATGAGACATTCTTCAGGAAAATCAATAATCTTTTGGAAGAAGGGAAGCGATATCAATCAAAATATCGAGGCCATTCTGAAGAATTGCGGGCCTGTTGCTTCAAAACGATACAGTTATTCAGATGTAAAGAAAATAACCAACTCTTTCAAAGAGAAACTAGGCCAGGGAGGATATGGCAAAGTGTACAAAGGAAAATTGCAAAATGGAGAACCCATTGCAGTGAAGGTCCTAAAAGAATCAAAAGGTGATGGCACAGAATTTATTAACGAGGTCACAAGCATTAGCAGGACTTCACACGTTAACATCGTCACTCTTTTGGGTTTTTGTTTCGAGGGACACAAGAGAGCACTAATCTATGAGTTCATGCCTAATGGATCGCTCGACAAGTTCATATCTAATGATAATATATCAACGGAGGAGTGTCAATTGGGGTGGGAAACACTCTACCAAATTGCAATTGGCATTGCCCGAGGACTAGAGTACTTGCACCGTGGTTGTAACACGAGAATTTTGCATTTTGACATAAAGCCTCATAACAATCTCCTAGACGAAGACTTCTATCCAAAGATTTCTGATTTTGGCCTTGCTAAGCTATGCCCTAAGAAAGAGAGTATCGTATCCATGTTAGGGATGAGGGGGACAATCGGTTATATTGCTCCGGAAGTATTTTCTAGAAACTTTGGAGGTGTCTCTCACAAGTCGGACGTCTATAGCTATGGTATGATGATTTTAGATATGGTCGGAGGGAAAAACAATGTTGATGTTGGAGTTGATCATACCAGTGAACTATATTTTCCGGATTGGATATACAGGCATCTTGAAATGGATAAAGAAATTGGGCAACGCAGTGTTATGACGGAAGAGCAAAATGAAAGAGCAAGAAAGATGATGATAGTTGGTTTGTGGTGCATACAAACACATCCTTCAAGTCGGCCTTCGATGAGTCTAGTGGTGGGTATGTTAGAAGGAAGCCTAGAAACCTTACAAATCCCAGCTAGGCCGGCCTTGTCTTCTTCCCCCAAAACACTGGCTGCAGATTCTTCAACCACAGATAATTTAGTATCACGGTCCTCTAATTCATGTTAATGAAATCGTTCTTGATAAGGCAAGTTTGTGGCTTTTTTTTCTTCTTCTTGTGTAGTAGGTATTTCTACTCATTACCGTAAACTAGCTGAATGGCTGGTTGATGTCAATTGTTCTTTCTTTTGAGAAGCAATCATATTGTGGTTTATCTGGTTGGCACTGTGAATGTCCAAGTATTGCAGCTATTACCCATTACATGATATACGGATAACTCTCTGGAAAGGAAATAGAAGTGAAGTTTTAAATATTTTTCCTATTTCTTTACAATATAGGCAGGAAGGAAATAGAAGAGAGAGTTGCAGTCACAGCTACAAGACTCAAACAGACCAAATTTGATGTATGGTACGGTTGGTACCCAAATATCCCATCCACGAGGCCAAGCTCTTAATCTTTGTTTAGAAAGTTTAAATAAGATGGGGCCAAGGCCCATTATAAGTTTAAAGCATGACCAATTTGGGTACAGCCTTGATAGCAGTGAATTGGGTCCACAAGGCCACTCAGGTGATTTAGGGGCACACCTAGAGGTCCAAATTGTGCCAGATTAAGTTGGTTTGATTTAATTTGGTCATGTGTCTGGGCAGACTTGGTTTGGGCTTGGCTCAGTCTGTGCAGGTGGTGGGTCAGGCTTGACGTAACCCAAAATTCAAAAGCTCAATCTAATTCATGGGATCGGCCCATTTGATGGGACCGGCCAATTCGTTGGGACCAGCCCGAATTAGTTAGATTTTTTTTTTTGCGGGCTGGGTTTGACCCAAATTTCTGTGCATTTTAGTTCATTTGTTCCAAATTTTTTTGGATTTTCGATTTAGGCAAGCCGAGCTTCAGGTTTAGAATGACCGAACTTCATGGGGTGTACAATCCGATTTCGACTACAGTCGGACTTTGGATCGGCCCATTGTCTAAACGAACTGAACTGAGCTGATCCAATCCATACCAATTACGGGTTGAACACTGGACGAGCTCACCAAGTCCAGCCCAATTTGTAGCACTAGACACACCATTCCCTAGCAGGCCTAGAGAGAAACCAAAAACCCTCAAAGATAACAACCCAACATATACTAGGTTTTGGACTCATAGGATGAACGAGTTTATACTCTTCTATTACTGATACTCTTCCTATTTTTTCTTTCACTTCAAGTTCTCTACCTTGATTTTCAGATAGTTCTTGGCCGGTATTACAGCGGGCCCTGCCCTTCTCACTTACTCTCTCTTATTCTCATGCCATTAGAGGCTTTGTACGGACCAAACAAACTCAGGACCTCATTGAAAATTTTTAGAAATTGTCAAATTCTAAATAGGATTTTGAACAGCAAAAGGCCAGCTAGCATCTGCTGAGATTGGAAAGAGAGTAATAAGACAGAGAGGACAAAAAGATGAGCTATAAGCGACGGTCATAGCCTACAGGATCGACCAATCCTCACCCAAAGTTTTTAAAATATGTCGGTTTTATAGTAATATTAACTATTAATTCTTTTAAAATTATATTATTTTACCACTATAAGGTTACTGCATCTCATATTTTTTATATATTTTTTCATTATTTATTGCTACGTCTATATGCATTTTTTAGTTGTGGATTTATTTTAAAACTCAATTTATTTTGCCTGTATCACCTATTTTGGGGGTTGAATATGATTTTGTAGCATGTTTTTTACGGTTTATTTGGCCTAAATCGTTTAAGAAATCGACCAACCATTAATAATTTTTTACTAATTCATTGCTAAAAAATAAGATAATTTTTTAATTGTCCCAATCAAGAAATTATTATTTTTTTATTTCACTTTTGATATTTAAAAAAAAAAACAGAGATTTTTTAACGAGACGAGACGAGTTTCAAAGCCGAGACAATTTTACTTTTTTAGCCTTGGGGTAATACAGCTGCCTTGGAATGATTGAATTAAGTGCCAACTAGAGACTTTTCTGTGTCTTATTGGAGTTTGTCAGCCCTGCATTGGCATCCTATGAATTAATGGGCCTCACCTTGACATAAGTCTCATATAGATTGGTTATTTGTAATTCGTTTATTTTTATCCTTACTATTTTTTTCCTAGTTTGTGATAACAATGTGTTCTAATTTTGTTTTTAGTGATTTTTATTAACATAGCTAATTTTTTTTAAAAAAAACTTTTCTGATTCATCTAGTCATAACGAATCGGATACCCCGTTATAAACAAAAAAAATTGATTAAGAACGAAAATAAGTCTACTAATGAAAAATGATCCTCCATCTTTCCTAATTTGTTTGTTATTTTTACTATTTCAGATATCTCCAAAAATTATCTATATATATTTTTTTATATTATTTTTGATGATTTTGAAAGCTTGGTATTGAATAACTAATTGAGATCTTGTGATTGGTGTGAAAAATATCAAAAAATTATTTATTAAAATATATAGTAATTTGTTGGTATAATTATCGAGCAAGAATACTAAAACAAACAAACAAACTGAGACAGAGGGATCGACTCCCTAGGAATTACTAAAGTATAGCTTCTGTTGTATTTCATGGAACATGCTACAATACACATCACACATTATTTGTACTGAGATTATCCCACATTATTATTTTTTAATAGTCAAGTTAGTCATTTTATTGATCAATTACATTAAAATATAATTTAATCATAAATTCTCATAAAAATAATTTTTGATTCATAACATAGCCATAAATTATCATAAAACGTTTATAATTATATGTATAAGAATTTATAAACTAACCATAAAGATCATAAAATTGACCAAACATACTAATAGAATTCATAAAAATACATATTCATAACAAAGCATCAAATAACAATAGCCACAAAAATTCATAACAAAATCAATTCGATTTATAACCAAGTCAATACGATTCAAAAAAGCAAGTTTAACCGGTTGTTTAAAGTTATCATTATTAACTAATAATTTATTTAAAGATTGAAATTAATTTTTTTTTTTATCTAATAACTATTAAACGAGGTACTAAAAATATATCCAAAATAAGAAATGTGTACCGAATCATTTCCCAATACAAACAGCTAACTATATATTGTGTGGCCTTTGCAACTTCCCAGAGAAAATGACTTAACATGAGAGAGAGAGAGAGAGAGAGAGAGAGAGAGCATTTTGGTGAAGGCCGAGAGACGAACATGGCGTTTCGTGGGTTGCAGATGCAGAGTGCTTTATTGGTAAGTTTCCCACGGAGAGATTGGAAGAGCCAATTCTTGGAAGGATAATAACAACTTGTTCGTATTCTTGGGTAAGTGCTATTCTGAATGTGTGTGCGTCAGTCTACCTGGAACTAATGCCACGAGTCTTTTTGTTACTGACACACCATGAGGTATGTCATTTGACTGCTCTGCCCTTATGACAATTATTTTCTCCTCTCTACCCCTTCATTCTCTCTCTCTCTCCCCTCTTCTCTTCCTCTTGGTTTCACGCTTCAACAACAATGGATGCCCGTGAATTGACATCAATCAAGTTCAAACTAAATGGGAATCTAAAGAATCTACTTGTAAATTTACTAACTCCATTTGAAAATGGGGTTCCCCGGGTGATTTTAGGTAAAATGTTAATATCTTGTTTTTCAATTTGTTTTTTCCCAAAACCGAGTCACCACTACCGATACCGTTACGGACACTGATACCGTTTTTTCGAACCATGATGTGTCCCCATCCTGGCACATGCCAAAAGAACACTTATCAAATGCATATCAAGTCAAATAAAACTTAAATATAAGATTGATACAATTAAAACTTTGAGGACCAAAATGACACAAAGTGCATACTTTAAGGACTATTTACGTACTTTCCCAAATTTTTTAAATGGGATATATACCATCAGTTCTCGGGTTGGTTCGGGTTATCCTAACCCCGACTCCGAGTATCGAACCAACATGATCGAATTGGTCACTTTCAGACCCAGAACCAAACAATTTCCTTTCTAGAACCGAACGTCGTCTCTCTAGTCTAGAGAAATTGCAATTCCTAGTTCCGAATCGATCGCATCTAACAACAGGGAGGAAGAGAGAGAGAAAGGGGCTGGCGGAGAAAATGCTAATTCATTAACATCTGAATTAGCTTATTTTTATTTACTTATTTAATTTTTTCACCCTTTAGTGATAAATGAACGAACTTGACTTGTTACAAACTTTTTTGAAATTAATTTATTACTTAAACAAATCAAGCTTGATCATATTTTTTAAGTTTGTAAATTTTCAAATTAAACTTCGAATAATTTACTAT
>BRYE01000013.1:847500-850000 GCA_030159115.1 Actinidia arguta var. hypoleuca | reverse complement strand
CAACAAACTGAGATAGAGGGATCGACTCCCTAGGAATTACTAAAGTATAGCTTCTATTGTATTTCATGGAACATGCTACAATACACATCACACGTTATTTGTACTCATTATGTAGCTGAAATTATCCCATATTACCATTTTTTAATAGTCAAGTCAGTCATTTTGTTGGTCAACTATATTAAAATATAATTTAATCATAAATTCTCATAAAATTAATTTTTGATTCATAACATAACCATAAATTTTCATAAAACGTTTATGATTATATGTATAAGAATTTATAAATTAACCATAAAGATCATAAAATTGACCAAACATACCAATATAATTCATAAAAAATATATTCATAACAAAGCACCTAATAACAATAGTCACAAAAATTCATAATAAAATCAATCCGATTCATAATCAAGTCAATACGATTCAAAAAAATAAATTTAACCGGTTGTTTAAAGCTATCATTATTAGCTAATAATTTATTTAAAGATTTAAATTAATATTTTTTTTACCTAATAACTATTAAATAATGTACTAAAAATATATCCAAAATAAGAAGTGTGTACCGAAGTATTTTCCCATACAAACAGTTAACTATTTATTGTGGCGTTTGCAACTTCCCAGAGAAAATGACGAGAGAGAGAGCATTTTGGTGAAGTCAGAGAGACAAACAAGATGTTTTGTGGGTTGCAGATGCAGAGCGCTTCATTGGTAAGTTTAAAACAGACAGATTGGTATGTTTGGTCAATTTTCATCTCTCCTTTCAACTACTACTTTTTTCCAAACTCAACTCTCTCTCTCTCTTTCTCTCTCTCTCTCTCTCCTTTTCTCTTCCTCTTGGTTTCACGCTTCAACAATGGCTGCCCGCGAACTGACGTCCATCAAGTTCAAACTAAATGGGAATCTAAAGGATGTACTTGTAAAGTTACTAACTCCCTTTGAAAATGAGGTCTTCTTAGAGGGAGGAGGAGGATTTCCACGGTGAATGAAAGCGATTTGGAGAAAAACCGAGGCCGAATGATTGAGGGTAAAACTGTCAAATTATACAAAACAATCGTCGAGTGCAACAAAAAGAAATCATTTTAAACGAAAATAGTTCCTGGATGGATACATTTAAACAGCATTCTCTGTTTGGACTCAAATTTTCAACGGACGGACTCCAAAATTCAAAATCCGTTAACCTTTTTCATACTCCATCGATCCCTTCACGTGTTCAATTTTCTTTTTCACGGGGATATTTTCGTTGAAAATAAGTTTTATAAATCTAATTTTTTACAGAATTTAAAAAAATAAAAATATTGAATAACTTTAAACTTTCGAAATTGATTTTCAAATATCTCTTTTCTTTTCCATTGCATTCTTTTTTGGGGGCAAATTACAATAATCTTATTCACCCTCACATTCTGAAAATTACAATCACCTCCCTCTATGGTAACCTTAGCAGTCAAAAATCAATTAATACCCATTTTAACCTTCTTATGTTACCTCCTCTCTTGCCATCTAAACACACATATAAAACAAATAAAAACCTCAAATCAATTTCCCAATCAAAACCCAAAATCAAAAACCTCAAAACCATCTCCAAATCAACAACCAAAATCAAACGCCAAGTCAATCTTCAAATCAAAACCCAAGATCAACAATTGACCAAAATTCTAATTTATTGATCAAAATTCCTAATTGATTGAAACACACAAATCTCTCTATCTATCTCTATATGTGTGTTTGTGTGTAGACAGAAATGGTTAGTGAGGATGTAGGTGATTGTGGTGAGTGCAATGTGGTGGTGGCTTTGGTTAAAAATTAAGGTGTGGCTATGGTGGTTAGGCGATGCGAGAGAGAGAGAGATGCTCAACCACAAGGGTATTAATGTAAATGTATCATCTTCATTAACCACTTACATGGGAGGTTAGTGTAATTTTTAAAACGAGATAAGAGAATTTGTATTAAAAACAAACCTCAGGGGAGATTATCATAATTTCTATTTTTTTTCTTATTACATAAAATTACTCAAACACCCTTGTAATAATATTTTATATTAATTTTACTTAATAAATACAAAATAAAAAGATTGCAATCGGAGAAAAGATAAATATAAAAATCATTGCTCTTAAGTTTTAAGTGTACACTTTCAAATGGGATCCCCAAGAGGTTAATTCTCACCCAAAGCATGGCAGGAATGAATTATTTATTTTTTTTATTTAGTGGTATTTCTTATACTTGGTTATTTCTCTCCATTATGGGACATTTCTTGGGCTTGTTCTAAGTAGTTGTGGATTTGTATTGTCGGGCTTCCTATTGTTTGGATTTTGTGAGAATTTCAAGCTTGATTGTAGATGTAATTATAATCTCTTATTAAAGAAAAAAAAATAATGTATAAAATGTTATTTATATCTTTTTTAATATCATTTATTTGGTTATTGGCTTTCCATATTAAGTTTAATTATTGACCCCTCATTTGTCATCTTGTACTCCCAATCTGGTGAGATTGTGACATTGACGA
>BRYE01000013.1:797500-805000 GCA_030159115.1 Actinidia arguta var. hypoleuca | reverse complement strand
TTATACTTCTCTTTATTACGATAAAATTATACAAATATTTTTTTTTATTCAAATATTTTTATTACACAAAATTATGGACGGAGCCATACTATGACATATGGGGTCAATTGACCCTATTTAAAAAAATTAAAATATTATCTTTCATATAATTTATCATAAATATAATTTTAACCCCATAAAAATTAGTAATTTGTTCTAAATTCTATAATTTTGAACTCGATGAATATAATTTCTGGCAATTTTGATCCTATTGTGTATAAATTCTAATAATTTTGACAATACTAAACCTAAATTCTATTTCCGCCTTATTAAAATGACTTCAATTGTTTTTGAATCTGCACTATGCCTCTTACTTTTTGGAGTCATATTATGTAGTAAAAATTATGGGTACACAACATTTATGTGTTTTTATTTGCTTTCCCGAAATCATTTACGAAGAAAACAAAATATTAAGATTGTGTTTGGATCAAGGTTGTGCATTCATCTCTAAATACTTTTGGTTTAATTGGGTTTATTGAAAGTTTGTTCGATTGTTAAATTTATGACTTTGGAATTAGTCGAAGTTCACACAAGTTTGCCCAAACATTCAGTTATCAAAAAATGTGTAAATTAATGTTAAATAAATAAAACAAAAACATTATTAAAATATAACAAAATAATACTGCAGCAAACCAAATTTTGAAAATGACAATACCCAAATGACAACAAATAGAAAAAAACAGAGAAGATTATCTAAAGTGATACTGTGTATAAGAAGTCTCTGCAACCCAGCAACAATTATGTAGGTACAGATGTCCCCAAAGGACATGTTCTGTGAAGGACATGAATCATGATCGTGTTGCCTTCAATGTTAAAACATTTACAGTAAACCAAGAAAAGAAAAGGGAAACGCAGAGAAAAAAACGTGTAAAGAAATTTTCAAAATTAGGTGGATGATAATCAAAACACAGTTAAAAATAAATTTTATTATCAATTTAAAATATATTAATTAGTGTATTGAGCAAAAAAAAATTAAAAATTCTAAATTCAAGTACAATCTTGTTATTTTGTATAAAAATTAAGAAAAGTCGATGCTATTTTTAAAACTAACTATATTTGTCAAAACCCTGGGGTAAGTTAGTGAAATTTACCTATTTTTAATTAAATTTTTTTCAAAAACTTGGACCCGAACAATGAAGGAGGAATTTTTTTTCTATTATTTTTCATTTCTTTTCCTAGTTTTCAAACACATCCTTAATTTTGCTCTTTTGAAAAAAAGTAATTAGGGATGATCAGTGTACTTTTCGCATAACTATAGAAACTTTAACTCGTAAATTCAATAATAGGGATCATGATGTTATAGGCACATCCTAATGTCGATTGGTAGTAACTACTTTTCGCCCCTCTGAAGAGCTAGCAAATGCGTAATTGAGTGGAAAATATAATTATAAACATTTCTTTTTGATTAATTCATAGTAAATCAATGCCGCTAGAATGCCAACGTGATTTGGAGTGTGAAAGGTATTAGTTAACAAATGCCTAGTCGTTTTTGTAGATTCTTTTCATGGAATTGGCCTACCCACCTTCGCCGCTCTCAAAGACTTTCCAAAATTTCTCTCCAGATTTCTGGACTTGGACAAGGGCGGTGTGTAAGATTTAGCCTAAAGCAAACATTGGTTGTTGGAGAGGAGAATATGACTAGGTCTCATTTGGCTCCTTCTTAAGTTTTTTTTTTTTTTTTAAAAAAAATTATGCAAAAAGAAAAATATACAAAATCTGATTTTGTTTGGCTTCCTAACTTCTAAGTTGTCTTTTTCAGGTTGTATAAGGTTGTTGTTTTTTTTAAATTTTTTTTTTTTTGCTTCTTTTAATTAAGTTTGAACCAACCAAAATAACTTCTAACTTTTCTGATTAAAATAAAGAAAACTAGGTTATAAGAAATTGTCAAACGAGACGGAAGGAACCAAGCTTCGAGCTGGACCTAATCCAATTGTTAAAGTTGTTCATTTTTAGGCTTGTATGCGTAGATTATTAATAAAAAAATAAAAAAATTTATCTAATTATCTTGCTACATGTATATTTCTCTTCCCAAAAAACACAGATGACAAATATTATTATAAAAATTCATTTTTTTTAAAGTCTAGTATGACAAAATCATGTGTCTACAAAGGTTCAAACATCACACTTTAATCCACACAGTTATAAAAAAAAAAAAAAACACCAATACCTCACTTGTAACTAGTTAAGACAAAAAACATAATCGACTAATTTAAATATCTCCATTGTTTCAATCAATCATAAAATTAAGTTTCTTTTGGATTGATTTGAATATCAAATAGAGGAACTTCTTATTATCATTAAATGAGAATAGTTTGCATATGGGTCCAACATTGAGTTTGGAAGCTCTATTACGAGTAAATCCTTAGTAATTGTAATTATACAAAACAAACACCTATTTTAATTCTGATCCAATTTATATTTTAATTTCACATGCTACATATATAGTTAAACCTGTTACATATTCGTTCAATTCAATACCAATTTTTTTATTAAAAATCCATAACCATAATGTAGATTCAAAGCGAGACGTCTAGCAGAGAAAAGTCAAGTGATCTAGAGGGAGGTTGGATGTGTTTCAAACTCTTACATGTCAAACTTGTCCTTTTGTTATCGGGAGTCATTCATTGAACAGCTTAGCTGAGGTTCTAACGGCGAAAATATAAAATCACAACATTACAAAATTTTAGGATTAGACTGGATTTTGGACTAATAATCTCTCATATGTTAGACTATTGTATCCCACCCATCAAATAATTAGTCCCGGGACTGGAAACTTCCGATTATCTTATTTTTTTTATCTAACGGTCTGAAATAATCCTCAAGATCTTATCACATTCTAACCAAACATAGTATAGAGCTATATTTAATCTCATATCTTATCCCGCAAACATGTGGCCCTTTAGTATTAATTAATCACTCTTTATCCAATCTCTTGAATCAGACACGCCCATTGTCTATTGAGTGGTATCGAGAGATTTTAGGCCTAGTTTGGCCAATTGTTTTTTTATTGTCTTGGTTTTCGAGTTTTTTTGTTTTTAGTGATTTTTTTCGCTAGTTGATCAAAATTTTATATTTTTTCGGATGCACTCAACGAGAGTAGTCTGCGAATGTCACGAAAAATAAAAAAAATATTATTCGAATGGCAAAAAAGATTCAGTAAAAATAAAAAAACTAAAAAATTAAGAAACTAAAAAAATTAAAAAAAAAAAAAACCCAAACTCAACCTTATAAAAGTATGTGCTAATTTGAGAGTGCGAAATATTGCTTAACAAAGTAATTTGCGAAATGTAGCCACTAGACAGAGAACACGGCTATTCTTAACTTTTTCCAAACCGAATTTGACTTGATTATCAATTGCTCAAGGAAATTTTTTAATTCCAGCTCAACGCACAACACGTGAGCGTAGACAGGCATACAAATTAGGATACAGGTAGTGAGAACAGAGTCCGCCTTGAGATTTTAGAGGCCACGATTGAAGTTCAGAGATGAGACCTTCTATACTATCCGAACTGATGATGGGTCTTCATGGATGTAGCATTTGGAGGAGAGGTATTGATGAAGAAAGGCAGATTATTAGATCTGTCAATAAATTACATGCAAAAAATAACTTCACTATCCATGAAAAAAAGAAATGTTGATGCTATGGGAGAAAGCATTTCTTTATCGAGAGAGAAAGAGGTATGGAGAGATTCAGGCCCTCTTCTCCAATTAGAGCTAGTGTTTTTTTTTGTTTTTTTTTCCGCCGAGTTACAGCAAATGTAGAATGACTAGGCTAGTGCAAGTGAAGAATGAGATTTTTTTTTTCTTCAATTGGGGCTCTAAATTTTGGGTTTCTGAGGTGGGCCTAAAACCTGAACTGAATTGACTTCAACCCAGTACCAACTCTGAGTATAAATAATAATGGTTGTATTAAACTTGTTGGATGAATTCAATCACGAGTTTTGGTTTCATTCACAAAAGAATGATTCGTTACAAAACTAACCATTAGGCAAGAAAAGTATGAGTATTTTGTGAAGGTGGTTTTGGGGTGAAAATCGAATATAATTCTTCAACTTAAACTCAAGCCGTTGCCATCTCTTAGTACGGCTATTATATTTAGAGTAATGCTAGGTACATAACATTCGAATGCAGTTTCAACTTTAATTCTTTCACAAGAGACGGATCACGCATCCTATACAGATCACTACCAGACCGATCCTTGTAAAAGAATAGTATATAGAAATTATTTCCCTAGCATTTTTTTTATATTTATGCCCCTGTCATTCCATTATAGAAGCTGTCTCTTTCTGCTTGATCGTGACCATTACTTGGTTTCTTTGTCCAATTGATTCACTCAACAGACTTATTCAACAGATTTTTTTGTTTTTAATTTCGATTCTCGTTTCTTCCCACCACGCAACTACTTTACGACTGACGCATGGACCATTTCTTTTTATATGTTTGTTTTATCATGAGATACACAATTTTAAAAAACGCACGTGTGTAAAATGACGAATTAGGGATCAACAAATATTCTCAGACCACTAATTTCCTATCGGAGACTCTTAGGCTGCAAGACGAAGGAATCAACAAAATAATCAAAGATGGTGACACGATAAACTTAACTTCTGAAAATCATAAAAGTCTAAAATTAACAATCGTGTTCACATTATGGGTCCCACCTCAATAATCTAAACCGTTCATTTTATATAACTTGCTTGATGAAAAAAATAAGATGGATAGCACATTCATAACCACTTGATTGAAACACATTTGTTTTTAAAAAAATGGATGGCCGAGATATAGGCGATTCATTTTTTTTCCAAAACAAGATTGAATAAAAAAGAAAAAAGAAAACCACCTACCCCGATCAACTCGATTTATTTCATGCATGATCTGCTCAAAGGAGGAACAACTCAAATCATTAACATGGGCCTCCATCAGGCGATCTGCATCGTGACCTCTAAATTCTGAGTCGGGGAGAATCCAAATCTCACCATCAATACAAATATATGTACATGGAAGGAGAACGCATGAACCACACGCATATATCATATGTGCTTAATTATGTATTAACAAACAGAAGATGCGATTCACGAAGAGAGTGCTTATGTGAAGATCTTCTAATGGTTGCATTTGGTCTTCTTGATGAAGACACTCATTCCATCAACTAATTTTGAGTAGCCATAGAAGCATGCAGTGAAAGTATTAAACAACGGAATGGGCAATAGCTATAGGATACATTTTCTCAAACAAGTGCTGGGCATACTATTTTGATGAGAGAGAGAGAGAGAGAGAGAGAGAACAACTAACGCATATAAGCAGCGAAATTAAACACACCATTGAATCAACAGATACAGCCAAATGTAAGTCGCTGCCCTATTAGGTATATTCGCATATATACAAACATTCAATCCCAGTATTTAGGCCCAATTTGGATTTGCTAAAGTTGATGATTTTACTGTGAAGTTGTTTATTTTTTCGCCAAATGCATGTATAATTTGACAATTCATGCCATTTTTTTAATAAATATTATTGCAATAACGATGTGTAGCAAAAATTAGAATGATTGGATTTTGTGAACTATCATATCAAAATACATTTGTTTTGACATGATATTTATAAGGGGACAAATTATAAAACGACATAATCTGGTCTGCTAGGGCAGAGACTTCCGCCGAGCTATCGCTAGGAAGCAAGTTCGGTGGTCCACTGTGCCGGAGCTCAGAGTAGACACCATTGAACGCTGGCCTTGCTAGGGCGAAGGTCTCCGTCAAGCCGTCACTACAAAGCGAGCTCGGAGATCCTTTGCGCCGGAGCTCGGAACAGTTACTACCAAAGATATATCGTCCGGGCTAAGGCATTCGTTACATCCGAGGTTCCGTTGCTCAACGAGCTTGGAATAATAATTGCGCTGGAAGTTTGGACGAGGGGCAATGGCCAGCGATATTTCCAAGGGATGTAAGGGAACAAAAGGTGACTTGCACGTCAGAGTTTCTTCTAACAGTCTCCACACTCGGATGGAGACGTTAGCAGTTGAGTATGAGCTACTAGCCATACCGTAGAGGCATGACTGGGTCAGCCACTTACTCACTGACACGCAGTCGGCACGTACGAGCACGCGTCAAGCTGTAGTCTGTCGAGTGACAAGACAGTTAGCGCGTCAAGCCACGAGCTGAGCTAGAGTATAAAAGGGAACACTATTGTTCTCACAGAGGTACGTGCAACCTTACTCTCAGAACATACATATATTTTCTCTCTCTAGATTTCGGACGTCTAACTTGACCGTCGGAGGGTCATTTCCAGGTAAAAGCTCTGGCAGCCGGTCTCACTTTTCCTGTGCTTGCAGATATACAAAGGGTTGAAGCTATTTAAGCAGTCGTAGAACCGCCGCGGATGTCTATCCTCAATTTCCTCTCCTCTTATAACAAGAATCCTACAATATTTTATTTTATAATGGAGAGTGAAACCCATTCAATCTCTTGCATGAAGAGTGAAACCGTTCTTAAGACAAATATACTCTTAGAATATTCAAAATTTCACAAGAATCTCATTATCTTATTTTCTTTCAATCTTTGCACTTTCACTACTAATGGCTCTGCCCTCCCCTCCTCTCTTGCCACCTCCACCCCTACAAAGTATAGACTGAAAAGGGGGCTAAATAAGCCTTTATACTTTCAATGTAGGCTAATCACCTAACGCTATTTCATAAGAAATAGAATATAGTCACATGAGATGTATGTATAAGCTGTGGAGGGGTAGCCCATGTAAGTAAAAGAGTTTTTTCCCACCAAAATACAACTTCAACAATAGACAATTGGTAAAATAGAGTATAAAAGCCTTATATGAACCTTAGAAGAAGGGGGCGTGGAGGGAAGATGAGTTAATTTCATTGGTTCCTTACATGAACCTTAAGTCGATTGTTGTTACCTTATGAAATAGCGGTAGTTGATTGGACTATATTAAAATATGTTAAAAAGTAAAAGGGCTTATTTGGTTCAGTTAAAAGTATAAGAACTTGAATGGAATATGGTGTGAAACTATAGGGGTTATAAGTATAATTTTCGGGCTGGTTGTGGAACAATGGACCCAGCCGGGTCGAAGTTTTAAGCCCAAATTCGTCTCTCTCTCTCTTCACCCGGCCACCAGACTGAACCCGAAGCCTAACCTGCCAAACCGGTTCTTTTTGGGTTTTGCTGTTTGATCGGTCGGATTCGGGCCACCAATTTTGTAACCTGATCTGATCGGGTAGGTGGCGGTTTAGGCCAAACCCGACCTGTTCTCACCTGTACTCACTCCACCTAAAGTAGAAGAGAGAGAGCATTCATAGTCCTCTTTTTGAGGATGGAAGACTTTTTCATGAGTATCAAAACGTAGTCTTGCATTTCTTGGTAAATTTCATTGACCTCTCTGGGCTAGTCTGAAATCACATTGCACCCCTCTATACTCTGCAATCACCCGTCAGATAACATTGGTTGACTT
>BRYE01000013.1:757500-762500 GCA_030159115.1 Actinidia arguta var. hypoleuca | reverse complement strand
ATTAAAATATGAAGAAAAAAAACTAAAAACAATTACAGAAAAGAAAATTAACAATCAGCAGCATCTCAAACCAAGCTTCTCCAAAGAAAATCAAATTTATCAAATTAGAAATAAACAAACGGTGCTATCATCACATCAGAAGACGAGATAAAAGAAACTAAAAGTCATTGACAGACAACGACTTACGGAGCCCTAACATTCGTCAGAATAATAGCATTTAACAAAGAAAATAAGTGCAAATGCGATTGATTTAAGCAATTGCAAAAACAATAAATCTTAACAACGCAACTACACAAAAAAATCTAGGGATTTCAAATCTTCAATTCCAAATAGATTGCGAAAACCTACCTCATCCTCTGCATTACAGTGGTGCTTGTAGATCGAACGAAAGAAGTGATACCGCTCTAACAGGTTTTTGATATCACTCTGCTGATTGGCTGCGAAGGCCATGGCCGCACGATGAAGGCCATCGAGCTCGGTCCGTATGGCTTTGTGGAAGAACAAGAAAATCAAAATCGGCGATCTTATCGCCGAATTCTTCAGGCAAGGCTTGTTCGACGGGTCAGTCTGCTTCACAGGACCCGCCATTACAGCCACACCCCCTCCATCCCTGTGTTGAATCCCCGTCAATGGCGTCGCCATTTACATCAAATCGCCAAAAAGAGGATCAGATTGTGATTACAGATTCAGACTTCACAACACGAAAGCATTTTCGAATTTGCCAGATTTCATCTCTCTAGATATTTGTATGTACAACTCTCTCTCTCTCTCTCTCTCTCTCTCTCTCTCTTGGAAACGGGAGCGGACAAACGCACGAAGAATGGTGAGTAAAAAAATAAATAAATTATACTGCAGAATTACTTTTATTTTACCAAAAAATGTACAATTTATAATTTAATTCTTTATTATCTATTTATTTATTTTTGGTAAAATACAGAAATACTTTTTTGGCAATAAATGTATTTTGAAATAAATCAATTGTGCAAGATTTGTATATATTTTTCTTTTGAATGAAAAGGTCTATAAAGTGTCATATTAGTGGGATTTTTTGTATTTAATTTGTGGTTATAAAAATTATTTAGTTTAATTAAAAAGGTTCATTAAAGTGATTATTATTTAAAAAATATTATTGAAACATCATTCTGTTAAAACTTTCTTTAAACAATTTTATTCACTTTCTTAAAATATGATGACAGTCATTAATCTTAACAAATAATTAGTAAATACGGTAAAATAAATTGTTTTAGTCAATCACGTTATTCATCCAATTCTCAAGTCAAGTTGATACTCAAAATTGTGATGTATAATTTATCTTTATATATCATTATCCTTTAAATAAAAATTAAAACCCTCGCATCCAAATAGATATTTTTTGTTAAATAATTATGCATAAACATAATTTATGAAAAATAATTTTTTTATATAAAAACTATGCATAGAATACCATAAACAATAATGTGAATAATATTTTAGTAAATATACATCATTTTGACAAGTATTTTAAAAAAAAAAAAATGAAATGCCCCACGTTACTTTTTTTTTAAGCAAAAAGGAGGGCGGACATTTTATAGTTGACCACGTGGCGAGGAAGATGACACGATGTACCTAATATGGTGGGCAATTTGGATATGGCCACGTGGCAGTATGGGCCACGTGTACATACTACCTTGGAATGATCTTTGCAGCGCAAGTGATTGCTGCATACATGACATGTAGTGTGAATGGCACATATAGTCAGTCATACGGTGTGAATATATAATTTTAATTTAAAAATTAAAAATATTTAAAATATAATTTTTAAGAATTAGTTATTTTTAAGTTTTTATAAGTTGTTTTTTATTTATTAACATAAGCAGTAAAAGTTTTGTCAAATCATCTAACACAATTTTTAAAATAAATTAAAAAACAAAAGTTATTTTTATAAGTAAGGCCAAACATGCACTAAGAAAGGCTAGTGGGTCGTTGTAGATTAATTTATATTAAAATTAATTATTTAAAAATATATTATAATTACTTTTCATAATTGTCTTTTTCAACTTAGAAAGCTGATGCTATAAACAGTAACAAACACCTTTTGAAAATTTGGGACAGCAGAAAAAAAAAAAAAAAAGAGAGATGGGGGAAGGGTATTATTGTCACATATCTATTATATTGCAATATATAAGCATTAGGGCTATTGGTAAATTTTTGTAAAGTTTAAATTTTCTAAAGTTGTGTTACACGGTTCTCTCAATAATTTTATGTAATTATGATAATGCAACAATTATTCTTTATTGATAGTTAGTTGTTTCACATTCTCAACTTGTGATAGTTGCATTCTCTCTCTCTCTCTCTCTCATATGCTCTATAAAAAAAAAAAAAATTAACTACTTAAAACAATAACAATTAAAATAAATTTTATAACTAATTTCACTGATTCTTATTATAACCCCAAGCAAGAGTTGGGCTACTTTCCGTGTCAGTCGTATTAATTATTTTAAAATTATAAAATATTATCTTAGCAATTTATCACTCCTTTAATTAGTTTTTGTTTTTAAATATTGAGAGACGTAACTTAAAAAAGAAGAGATTTTTTTATGATAAGATTAGACATCTTGATCTAATGATGAATAATAAGAGCTTTGAAAAATCAATTGAATTTTTTAATTTATTTTTTAAGACATTTTTAGAATAAACACTTTGTTTTTTATGCTACTTCATTGGTATTCTTTTCATAAAAATAAAAAATTAGAACCATAATTTGTAGTAAGAAATAGTATGCAAACAAATTTGAAAGTTAATTGTGGTAATGGGTACTTAAGTAATTTGATTCGGCCGAAAATTTAGCGTCAGGAGCGAATGGTCACGGTGAGGAGAGCGCGTGCAATGGGACCGAACGGGGTGTGCCAATTGTTAGCTGGCACGTGCCCTATCCGTGCCGTCACAAGTTCATTGCTAATGCTCCCTTAGCCTCGGAGCTTGGACACCCTGGCCCACCCACGGGTTGGACCATTTTCTCATTAATTATTGCCAGGCTGCACTAATGGACTAGTGGGTGCTCTTAGAGCAAATACCTGTAGTGCATTAACGTTGGAGTTATTAGTATAAATAGTGGTGATCATTGTTTTTTTATTTAAATTATAATTAATATGTATATATGTGTCATTTATTTACTGATGTGGGACATTTTTTTAGGAGCACCAAATAATCTCTCGTGTAATTATGGATCAACATTACCAATCAACTAATTAATAGAAAAATGTGAAGCCCATAATAGAAAAATATAGGACCCATAACTTTAATCGAGAGCAACTCTACGATTTCTAATGATTTAACATTTTTTCATCAATTTGGTGGATGAACATAATTATATTTTGAAATCATTAATTGAGTAACAATGAACAAATGGACCTTGTTAATTTTTAGATTTGATCTAGATTATGTGCATTAAAGAATTTAAAATGCACATTGTAATTTGTACGAGTGAAATGAACTCAATATGAGTTTCATTTTGATGATTTTGAGATCATTTATGTCTTGTAGAATCGATGAGTTAATTACACATTCATACTTTGGAAAAAAATATATTTTGATCTATCGGCTACTGATGTTTATTCATTATGAGACCTATTTATGAATTGCATTGAGTTGGACAACAAAAAATATTGATACTTTTGAAAAGACTCTTCTTCCCAGTTCACCTAGCTAGATAGGATTGTCAATTAAACCCAACACGACCCTAGTGTAGATGATCAAGGTCATTTATTGTATAAGTCCACGTGGGATCATCAATGAAAAATATCCGATTGATTCGATGTCTAATTAGAGTCTAATAAAATTATTTGACTATGATTATTGAATCTAATTAATTTTTCTTTTTCACGGTTGATCTCTGAATATGGTACAATAAAATAAACAATTTATTAAACAACAATATTATTTAATTGGTGATTTATATGCATTTCTCATGTAATATTCTTACTTTATGCTAAGAACCAGAGTCAAGATCAAAGATCATCACCTACGTGATGTTGGACTTTGGTAAGAAGAAGTATGCTATTACATGACCTCAGTTTTTGAACAAGTTAGATCAATTAGGCAGACCTATCTGGCATCTAAACCTTAACACTAGCCAAGATAATGATGGTTTGGATTATACAAATTATAAGACCATCACCAGGCAAAAATGCATTCACATACGATGACTAAAATAGTGTATTAAATATATATATATATATATATATATATATACTAAATTATGTTTGATCACATATTTAATTCCAAAATCATAATGTCATTATTAAATTCGTAAGGGTTGAAAAATTAGCAAAGAAAATAGCTATCACGATTAACACATAACCGGAACAGGTCATTCTCAATATGTTGAAGAAATGCAAGTCAACAAAATTAGGTGGATATCCTTGATTAGCTTACCAAGGCAAATGGAATAAGAAAAATGGGATTTAAAATAAGTAGCTTCTCTTGCAAAAAATTGTATTATTTCCAAAAGCTAGTGCTAACTTGGAGGTCATGACTCCGTCACTCAGCGCAATGAATCAATGGTCTCGATGTGGATTTTGGTTGGTCTCCCCAGAAGCGACTTGCGAGCAAAACACTAAGGGGTGACGCACTCATGTGGTGCCAGCCCAATACTTACGTAGGAAATTAAGATTTGGAGAGGATAAGGACTAGATTGAGATGGGTGTTCATCAATTGCATAATTTTGGGTGGAAACGAAACCTATCCAGTATTTATAGTAGGTGAGGAGAGGTGGAGATCATAGTGGGAGCTAGCTGCACCGCGCTGATCATGGACAACAATTATGGACGTTGATATAACGGAGATTATGTTAGTCTGAGATGACAGTACGTAGGCGAAGATTAAGACATGTAGGGCATAATGTTGTTAGAAAAAAGTTAAAATTTGAGTTGATTTTGACCCAATTTTTTGGGTGGATCTCGTTTATCGAAAACATTGAATCATGTGTAGAATGTATTCTCCTTTGCGAGTAGATAATCGTA
>BRYE01000013.1:740000-747500 GCA_030159115.1 Actinidia arguta var. hypoleuca | reverse complement strand
AAGGGGAGGAGTAGAACCCCGTTTTGAGTTTACCAAACACAAACCTAACCATAGTTAATTGGTACACTTTCACCTTATCCAACTCCTGTCCTGGTCATCTAGAACCTAATTATGATGTTTGTCCCCACCTCCCCATCAATTCAATGATGTCCGTTAGCCTGGGCCCCACGCGTTATAATTACCACGCCTTACGTCAAACATCGGGCAACGTTGAATCATGTAATTTTGAAGTTCTAAATTACCAGAGTAACCCTTTTGACATTTTCCCAAACATGGACACTGGAGATGGTTTGAAGACTCTTGAACAAACCTGAAACTCCTCTCTTTCCTCTCCACTTCCTGAGTTTTTAGATTTTTTAGCAATTTTTTTAATTATTTAATTAAAATTTTATATTTTTTTTGAAAAAATAATGAGAATAGTTTGAAATTTTTTAAAAAAATATTCAAATTTAAAAATGAAATTATGAGTATAAAAAATTTAATTTATTTGTCCAATAAAATAATTTCTTTTTGTATATCAGGATATATTGATGCAATTTTCGAGGTGGTCCCACAAACAAAGTAGTGGGACGAAAGAGCATGGGGGCCTAATAAAACCGGTCACATGATATAAAAGCGGCGTCGGAAATCGGCACGTCAAATGAGCGTGTGCGGCTTTAACATCCCACGAGGAAAATTGTTGTTCCGACCCCCTGACACACACACACTGACGTGACTATTTTTTTGCTTTTCACTTTTAGCCTCAATTTTTTCTCTAAACTACCATTTTACCATTTAATTTCTTTATTTTATTTTTATTTTAATACCCATTAATTCTATTTTTCTTCTTTTTACTTTTATTTCTAAATTTTTTGATAAAATTTATAATTTCTTTTACTTAAAATTTTATGATAAAATTTTATAAAATTTTTTTTTCACTTTTAGCCTCAATTTAGAACAACTTATGTTGTACACGTTTGACATCTAAAAAATGCATTATTAATTTTCAAAGATAGTCTCAAATAACAAATCTGAATTTTTAACTTTAACTTTGCTAATTAGTTTTGCTATAAATTTTATAAACTGAGAGAAATTTTGTTATAAATTATTATAAATTTTAATCTATATTATAAAAAATATATATAAAATAAATAAAAAATTACAAATATATAATAAATTTTTTTTTTTTTTTACAATTACCTCATAATCAGATTTTTAATTGTACACATAGACATAGTATCATACTATGAGTGCAATGTAGATCACATCTTAAGTTTAACTATGCGAGTGTAAAAATTTGATTAGTCGGACAATAATAACAACAGAACTTTATCATATTTTCCTTTAAAAAGGGAAAAAAATCGTTTGATTTTAGATATGAAAACTATTGAAACCGATATCCACCCATATTACACACTCGCAACACATTGTTGTCCCTCGTAATTGCCTACTCAGAGGAGGTGGGACAAAGTTCGCAACTACTCGAAATCCACCTCCTTAACGAAAAGGTACAATCTTAAATTCTCAAATCCACCTAATTTAATTAATATATGCTATATAGCCAACCATAAGCATAACAAGATAAAATGTTACTCTATTATGAACCAAGACTATGGAATAATTTCTGTCATTTAAGACTTTGACGGGAAAAGTTAAAATGCATATTGGGGACTATGGAATAATTTCTGTCATTTAAGACTTTGACGGGAAAAGTTAAAATGCATATTGGGGTGTATGGTACTCATTTTATTTAATAGTAATTAGATGATAAAATTTTAATATGAGCTTTGAATAAATTAATAACTAATAATGATAACTTAAACATCAGGTTAAACTTTCTTTTATGAATTTTAGTAATTTGATTATAAATCGTACTGGTTTGTTATTAATTTTTATGTTCATTGTTATGAATGATTTTTTATGAATTATATTGGTATGTTTGATAAATTTTATGATTTTTTATAATTCGTTTATGAATTCTAATTGATATAATCGTAAAAAAATTATGAAAATTTATGGCTATGTTATGAATAAAAAATTAATTTATGAGAATTTGTAGTTAAATTATATTTTAATTTAATTGACTTACAGAATGATTGGCTTGACCGGTAAAAAATTAGTGACATGGCGTAATCTCAACCACATAATAAATACAAATGATGTGTAATATGTATTATAACATTTCCCAACTTTGACACCATCATTTGAAAGATATATACATATTCTTCATTGAATTATTTTTATATGACCAAAATATTCTGTCAGGATGAATTACCCCGAGAAAACTTGTTTGGACTTTCCGATGCTTGTCAAAAAATTTTAAGACTAGATCTTAAATTTGAACACTTCAAAATTTGTGTCATCTTGTTTGACACAAGTTCTACTACTTTAATTATGAAAAATCATTCTAAAATTAATTAAAAGCGAATTTTATAAAGAGCTACGCTTTATTTTCATTTTTAATCTAATTTGAAAAATTAACTTCTATTAATTTAAAGATTCTGACAAAATGGTGGGACAGCATCCAAAAAGCCATAAACCACAAAACATATTTATTTATTTATTTATTTAAAAAAAGGCATAAACTTTGTATAAGCATCTTTGAATTTAAAAAAAAAAATTGAAAAGAACTGGCCGGCAATGCAAGACCAAAACCATCAAAAATCCACAATGTATATCTATAGATCAGATTCGGCAGGCTGACCAAACTTTAATTATAGCTTGGTCCTCCCTTCTAGCTTTATTTTACTAACAGTTTCATTTGTTGAATATTCTAATTTGTTGATAAAATTTAATTACTTGTCAACATCCTCCAAAACATGTCTGACCAACCCTAGACCGACACGGGATTTTAAGTATAAAATATAATATTAATGTTAAATTATATTATTTAAAAACATTAATAACTAATACTATTTTGTAAAGACTTTGGAGTGACGATCGGTCTAAGTAACTCCTCTTATTATTTATTCCTAAACCTACCTCCGATGACTCCCCCTCTTAAAAAAAATATCAAACCAATTTATTAGTACCGAAAGCTTCTATTCTGTTCATTACATGGATTGGACCACAAAGTAGTATTTTATTTCTTCTTTTTCTTTTTGAGACAACATGTTTTGTTACCATGTGATTTTGTTAATACTGTAATCACATCTACTTGATTTCATCCAAATTTGTTCTATAGAAATAAAATATGTTCCTCACCGGTGTGAGCCATTGTCATATCAATATTCTAGAAGACTTTCTATAGAAAAATTATTCTCATTGATAAGTTGTTTTCTTTTGTTAAGCACAAATGCTTTCACGAAAGTAAAGAAAAAACGATTTTGCTAAAATATCGGGCATTTATCGGTGATTATTACACACTTTTTATAGATAATTATATTTTTTCACATATTTCAATACTTTTTAATAGGTGTCTATAGGTTTTTTCTCGCATATCAATATATATTTTGCTCATCAATAAACACCCCATTTAAATACTATTTTCCAATAAAATATTGGGGTGTCAAATAAGTGAACAAGACTATTCCCAAAAATAGGAAAAAGAGGGATAAGTATCATGTAAAATCAATGGGACCCAATGACCCTTCCAACGTCGCGGTCCACGTTGGATGGTTCTTTTGTTGTTTTTCCAAATGAAGTGGTGCTAAGTTGTTGCATGTGTTTCATTCATTCTTTTGGGTGGAAGAATTGGCCAATTCCTTATTCAGCAAGTCACTTTAGTTTTATATGGTTTCCACCTTTATTTATAGAGGAATTTTCTTTGAGCATATAATGACTTTCAACTCACGAAATGGGCAATTTGACATTTCCATCAACCATCGAGCAAGAAATTTCCCATAATTATATATTTATTCACATTCTCATTCACATCCAAGGAAAAGAAAAAAAGAAAAAGGAAAAGTAGAAGTTAGGGAAAAAGTTGATAGATATACAATGGTTTAGATTTAATTTTTTATATATATATATATTTGTTCTCTCTTCACAAATTCTTTACCTATTTGTATTTGGAGAGGAAAAACGAAAAGGAAAAGTTGATAGATAAACGGTTCAGATTTAGACTGTATTTGGATTTCAAATTTGGTATAAAAAAAAAAAAAGTAGACCAATCAATCATTCAAAACTATTGAATTATCTATTTTTTTTATTTTTTATTTTATTAAATTCTTTATCTAAACACAGCCTTAATCTTTTTTTTTTCCTTCGCAAATCTCTCTCTTAGTAATTGATCCACATATAGTCTTAATAAAAGAATTTGTGGGAAAAAAAAAAAAAAAAGATATCATTTTTCTCTCTGTTGATAAATCTCTATGGCTTTGTTTGGCATAAAGTTTTGGACAAGGAAAAATTAAGAAAAAGGAAAAAAAGTTAATACATCAAATCGATTCATTTTTTTTTTAGAGTAATGATAGGTACACATCAAAAAATAGATGTGTACCATACATACCCATTTTTTTGTCTCACAAAGAGGTGGGACCCACCCTAATTAGTTTTTTTTTAAAAATCTTAATTAGGGCGAGTCCCACCTCTTTGTGAGACACCATTTTGGGTGTGTATGGTACACATCCATTTTTGGATGTGTACCTATCTATCATTATTCTTTTTTTTTACTTTTGTTTTTACCTCCTCTGTCCTTAAATCCTTAATTCAAGCAAAATCCCCGCAAATCACGGATGCAAACACTTATCAGTTTTATGTGGAAAATGGAATCCCATCTTAGGCAATAAAATGTGGTGGGGACAGGTGGGTGGGCGTTCCTTTGTCCCGTCACCAAGTTGGGTATCATGAAAATTCCTGGAAACCACCTGTAATTGCCGCACCCGCATTACGTGTCATGCATGACACCATCCTTTCAGACTAGGCCACATTTGATTTTCAACAACTATATTATTCTCCTTAGTTCTCTCCTTTCCTTTTTATTTAATTATTTATTTTAACATAAATCGATTCGTGCAGTTCAAGTACTTTGTGTTTCATTTTGAATTTATTTTGATGATTCAAATCGTTCGTATTATAGATACCGTTATGAATATTAATATTATAAAAAAACGTATTAATCAAATATAAAAACTCATTTAGTAATATTTTATAATTTAATAAATAAATGTGACACATAAAATTATATAAATTTATCTTGATATGAGTTGATATTGGTCAACTATTAATTTTTATTCAATTAGTATAGTATTTTATAATATTAAATTCATTCATAAAATATAAGTCATGAACATTTTAAATTATTAAAATTAATTCAAAATATAATCTAAAAATGTTTTAATTGTACCTTTGCAGTTCAAAGCTGGATTGCTGTGGAGAAGCTGAGTTAGTTTTCCTTTTTCATTAGACGTGTAAATATTCCCTTCACACTCTTGGGTTCCGTTTGGTACTAATTTTTCGACTGTTTTATTTTTTAAGTTTATAAGTAAAAAATTGTTGTTTTTGTTTTTGTTTTTGTTTTTGTTTTTAGTTAAAGTAAAATTTAAAAAACTAAATTTTTTTTAATTTTTTTAATAATAATTTTTTTAAAAAAATAATTTTTAAACATTATTGAACGAACCCTCAATATGAACCGAAAAAAACAGATGGCCAGACCTAATCAATCAACAAGACTGATAGACACCACCCACTAGCTATAAATAGATGATACAGGACAATATTTTATTGGCCAGACCAATAATATCAAGACTGATAGACACCACCCACTAGCTATAAATAGATGATACATGATACAGGACCATCTATTATTGGCCAGACCAATAAATATCGTATGTGTGTGGCACACGATGAGTATATGTCGGATGTTAGATTTTTATAAACTAAAAAATAGATAAAATATAAATAAGAAATAAGAAATAAGAAATATATTATATGTATATATAAAGATATATATTATTATAAAATAAAAAATAAATTAGAAAGTATTATAATTTTTTAAAAATATTACTAATTTAGAAGAAATGAGAAAAAAATAAAATAGTATTTTAGTTATTTTTTGTGAGTTTCATTAAAAAAATAATTCAATGAATAAAAAATATGCTCAGTTTTAAAAGTTTTTTGACTATTGAATTACAACTTATGTGAGTCCCACATATTTGAAAAGAAAAAAGTAATATTTTTTTAGGAGAAAAAAATAGTTTCATGTAAAATTTTAGCTATTGAATTAACTCAAATTGATTTCAACTATAGATAGTAAAAGATAATTTAAAATATTCAAAAATATTGTATCTTATATTATAGATACATCTCTTCTAATAATTATTGCATTCAAAAATTGGAAATACGATTCCACATGATTTGCAACTCAAATATCATATTTAACCTGACCTATCAAACAAACTTTTATAGGTATACATATATATGTATGTACACACACATATATATCATATATAAGTACATAAGCCTTAAGGCACACGCGTGTATAAAAATGATAATTTATATAGAAAATAAAGTATGAAAATGATACTCAGTATTCATATATTGCAATCATTGTTTTGACATTGGGTTTTAATATAGGAAGCAGGCCAAAGGCTACGTAGAGAGAATAAAACCTAATTTTGGAAACGATTCTGAATAGAGAGCGTATAGTGGTTAACTATAAACAGAGAATATTTTTTTGTATCACTATACTTACCCCATTAGTTACAAGAAATATATGTGACACCCCTTTAAAATAAATATTATATCAAGATTTAACAAATACCTTTTGGTGTGTTTGGATTAATGATTCTGTCAGGGAGCAAAAAAATGAAATGAAAAAATTAGAAGATCTAATTGCGAAACGGTGATCTTTATATTCTCTTTATTTTTTTTATTTTTTTTTCTTGTTCATTATCAAATTCTTAATCCAAACACAATCTTAGCATTTACATATGATCAAGAGCTATCAGTCCCCCACCAACATGAAAGAACATCACATGTTTGGACAAGTTAGAGACAGCTTAAGCAATATTGCCTTTGGTTGGTAACAAAAGAAATGAGAAAACCAGCTGTTACATTCATCCAATTTGTCTGTATGGTTGCTTCCTAATATTATGCTTGCTTTCCATGTGGGATTACTTGAATTGAACATCATGGCTAAAGACAAACGTTCTCTAAATGATTCATTTAGCTTTAGGACTTTGGATACAATTTGTCGATTCATAAGATGATAATTAAGAGTTTACATTATTAGGTTCAATAGAACACAGTACTAAAATGGTTTTGTCTTGGATTTGATTGTGTGAGCAACTATTTAACCTTGATGCCATGTTAAAACAGGGGTATTTTTCTAGTTTTGTCATGTGTTCAATTTTGAAATCAATTTTGCAGATTGAATTTTCAAAAATGGTTTCCGAGAACAAATTCATTTATTGTGTTTTGTATATTATTTATTTATTGACCAGATTTTTTTTGGGAGAATATGAAGACATCTTTTTAATAATTCTCAAAAGTGCATTCTTTTATTCTTTTATGGAAAAAAAATCCAAAAAGCAAATTTAATTCAGAAATCATCAAACAAACAAAATTTATAAAAGTTAT
>BRYE01000013.1:680000-682500 GCA_030159115.1 Actinidia arguta var. hypoleuca | reverse complement strand
ATATTTACTAAAATGTCGATATCAAAAATCCAAAATCGCAATACAAAACGTCCGGACGATATTTTAAACTTTGGGATGGAGGACCCACATTGCAACTTATTTGAAATTTTAAGGTGATACTTGTTCAAATTATAACTGCAGGGACCAAAGTGAAACCTCTCCTAAACTATAGAGACCAATGATAAAATTTACTATATACGGAATAGTATATATACGTGCTAGTTGTGATTATAAATGTCGACTATTTAAATAAATTTATTCAATTGTTTTTTAATATGCACGTATTTGTGCGAGTGTATACGGAAAAATTGTCACGCCCTACAAGTGGGAAGGCGCCAATAACGTCACGTTGAAGAGATATTATTGGATGTGCATGAAGCACATTATCACCAATGGACCCCTATCTGATATTTTAAAAAAAAAAATATCTTTTTTGGGTAAGGAACCCAATCTGATCATGGTCCCCTTTTAGTGCTTATAGCATTATTTTTATTTTTTTTAAAATTATTTTTCTTGTCGGTGGCATTTCTTAGTGTTGTAGTAAGTATAAGTTGAGTGAGTATTTAGCGTGTGTTGCGGGCTTTTGTATGTGAGGTGGGTCCACATCTAGCATTTTTTTGTATGTTCATCCCCCCAGAACTCTGCTGCTGCTACTACTTCTGACATGATCACCATGGCCAAGATCCCTCCCTGGAATGCAATCTCTGGGTTAAAAGCAACAACAAATAATGGAGAGATTTTGACGAATTATCATGTCATATAAGACAAAAACAAAAGGATAGAAGGTGAGAGATTCAGGCTCGTTTGGCATCAATTTTTTATTTTTCTTTGTTTAAAATAAGCAAAAAAATCGATCAGAATTAACTTTTTTGCTTTTTATTTTTTATTTTTTTCTTAGTTTTAACTAAAGTAAGACCAAAAAAGTAAAAAAGTAAAAAAAATCTTGACATTTTTAATAACAAGCTTAAAAAAAACTTAATTTTTAAACATTATCAAACGAAGCCTCAGAGAGAGGAGATATGGGAATGGCAGTGTTTGTTGTAACTCAATTTATGTTAAAAGTGTCAATCGTATAAGTTGAAAATTGTACCGAGTGTTTGTTGTAAATTTTATTTTTTATTTATAATAAAAAAAAATTTAAAATTTTTAATTTTTAAAAAATTATATTTTGGCTTTTTTCACATATTTTCTTGAACGATATTGATTTTTAATTAACATGTTCATCTACAACAACACAGGGCCGTAATCGACCTACAAGTATGGGTGTGATGGGCCAGTGCAAACGAGAAGATGGATGAATTTGTGGCCAGGCCTCATCCAACGAGATATTCTCATCAGTTTTTACATGGCGTTGTTTGATTCGCCCGTTTCGATCTCTTCATTTGTCTCATTGGCTAGGTTCACCTTAGTATCTATAACAACTATCTCAAAAATATTATGCTAACCATATGCATCTATCGTTTTGATTTATTATGTTATGGGGCAAAACTTGTAATCGTTGAATATAATTAATTCATTTGTGGAACCCGTTGTATCGATGATTATCACGTAGTAAATTTGATCCTAATATATTGGAAATATTAATTCAAATGTACATTACAATTTGGAAAGTATCTCACAACCGTTAAACAAAAGAGGAAAGAAGATATGACTTCATTTGTAAGATTACATGATCATATGATCTTTACCCACTTGATCATGGCCATTTTATCATCGATTTGATCTAATTGAACTTGATTTGACTTGATTTTACGGTAGAGATGGACTAAGGAACATCCTAGTCTGTGTGCTACGCAGCATGTAATCACTCCTCCATGTTGATGAGGATGAGCATTACGGAGTGATATTATTATATATATGGGTGATTTATACGGACAAGACCTTGGTTTCCATGAGGAGGGCCCACAATGCAGGTTGATGGAAACTGTGTGCCTAACCTTTTGGATTGGCTCTGGTTTTTAGGGTCCCACTTGAAGATTTCCTCATTTTTGGAAAGTTTAATAAGGATATTCAGAGTTTTTTCTATCTATAAATGGTCATGTATTTACTATAAATTTATTCAATCACTTTTAATACGTGTTTGTCGGAATGCAACACGAAGTCCCACTTGAAGATTCTCTCATTTTTGGAAAGTTTAATAAGGATATTCAGAGTTTTTTCTATCTATAAATGGTCATGTATTTTTACTGTAAATTTATTCAATCACTTTTAATACGCGTTTTGTCGGAATGTAACACGGAGTCCCACTTGAAGATTCCCTCATTTTTGGAAGGTTTAATAAAGGATGGTCAGAGTTTTTTCTATCTATAAATGGTCATGTATTTTTACTGTAAATTTATTCAATCACTTTTAATACGTGTTTTTATGAAACACGGAGGGTAAATTTTATTGGTGGTCCCCATAGTTTAGCCATAGTTTCACTTTGATCCCTTTTTTTAATTTGAATAATTAAAATCTTGTAATTTTCAATTAGTTTTAATGCAGTCCTTCCTTCCAAATC
>BRYE01000013.1:672500-675000 GCA_030159115.1 Actinidia arguta var. hypoleuca | reverse complement strand
AAAAAAAAAAGTGGTGCTTATTTATCATAACTAAGAAAATTTATTTCCACGACGGTAATTTCTTATTTTAAATGAATTATTTTTGTTTTTAGTGATTTTTTTTAAATTAGATAAAAAAAATTATATCTTTGGACTCCTTCGTTAAGAGGAACAAAAAAAAATATAAAATCATAATCAAACGATAAAAAAAAATTCACTTAAAACAAAAAAAAATATGAAAATTATATAAACCCCCAAAAAATATCCTTAACGGGCCGTTACATAAGATTTTTTTTCAAGCCTTTTTGCTTTTAATTTGTTTTTTAGAATTTTGAAAAGTCAAAAGGGTTCAGAATTCCAACTAATAATTTATCAGTTCCTGAGAAAGTCGTTGGGTGTTAAATTCTACCAAATCTTTCAACACTTTGAACAAACAACTTGGTTTAATTATTCGTAATATGGCCCATTTTATGAAGTCAAAATCTCAACCCAAGGAACCCTGTAGTTAGGGTTGGGTCTTTGGGAGACAATTCTCTCCATTCACTACGGGAACAAGAGGGTCCAGTTCGGGCCCTGTGGGCCTCTAATGGGTCCATGAACTAAATGGTTCATCTTGTACGCTATTACTTAAATTATTCATGAAAAAATCAGTTTAATTAAATTATATCTATCTATATGAATTAATTAAATATATCAATCCATATGATTTTGTCATGTTTACTTTCAAAAAAAATAGATGACATGATTATGAAAATATAGACTGTCCATTTTTAATTTTTTTTACGATAAATTTAAAGAAATCAAATCATTGTTGTTATCAGAACAATCTGATATTGTCACAAATAATCTGGAAACTGGGTCTTAGAGATGAAAGGTTCAAAATTCAAATTAAAGAAGTAAAGTTGTAATGAGCCTCAGGAGCCCAAACCGACCCTATAGTACAAACAATGGACTGGAATAATGTTCTCACCTAAAACTGTCCCAGTGACCTAGTCTCTCTCTCTCTCTCTCTCCCTCTCCCAGTTGACAAATATTACAGTAATTGGAAAGTTTATGGAAAATGAGACAAACAAGTGAACTAGTTGATGGGTATCCAAAGGCAACGACATAGAGCAACCGGTCGATTTATTGTCTTCAATAATGACAATTTTTGCCAGAAGAAAAAAAAATGAGGCACGGTCAATTGGAAGGAGACAAAACTCCATTAATATATTGTGGGGGTGCAAGTTTAGAAAATGAAAGAATGAAAATCAAGGATAGACACCTGCGATGGTCCTACGGTTGTGCGGGTAGCTGCAGTCAGTTATCAATCGACAAGGGTCTAATTGCGACACAGAAATAGTGAGATCGGCCATCGGACCTGTTTCAGAAAAATGGCTCTCCAACGATCAAATTAGATAACCGAAAATCGTATGGAGAGAGAGAGAGAGAGAGAGAGAGAGAGTGTATTCTCTGAGACTGAATTCGTGTACCTTTTAGAGAGATAAATGCTGACTTTATATGACACAGCGTTGCCCCTCGTCCCAACTCTGGCGTGGTTACTCCTCTGAATTTGCTAAACAGCGACAGCTCTAAAGTAATGGTGGCCTTAGTTTAGACAGTACCTATATTTGGTAATGTCTGCAATGAATTCCGGTGCAAAGGACTACTGAGCTTACTCCATAGCAATAGCTCGGGAGAGACCCCTGTCCTAATAAGACCAAAATCTATCATTATATATTTGTCCCCTTATATATATATAAGGGGACAAATAGACACTGTCATATAATCACGTAGAAAAGACTTGAAAATTGAAATAGTTCTTTGCATGCAAGCTTTGGACCTTGCATGTTTAATTGCCATCGCCTACCCACAATATTTAGGAAAAGGTTACAGTGATCAAAGAAGTTATCGAAGTTGTTACCGATGACACTAAAACAACGTCGTTTAACTAAAAGTCGCTTTTATTTAAAAAAAACAAAACAACGTCGTTTTGATTTATATGCATCAAAACGACGTCGTTTTGGTGCCATCGATAACATATTCGGTCACTGTAGCCTTTCCCCAATATTTATTAGCACTACTAACATCAGCTTTAGTTTCTTTTTTTACTTGGGCTTGGTCAACACAAAATGCAGAAAGGTCTTTCTTTAACCTAGGCGGCAATACAACGCCCCCTTGCTCATTTTTTTTTTAAATTCAATTTTACTAACAAGTGTTCACGTGACATTAAATAAGAATACATAAAAATACATGTACATTAATTACATGTTCAATTTCGTGAAAAAAATATATAAATATTTTAAAAAAATTTAATTAATACCCCGTAAACACTTGTTAGCATTTGCCTATTAATTTTATGCAGTTGAGAAATTCCGTTGTAGGCTAATTTATGACCCATAAAAATATGTTTAAATAAACTTTGGATACCTTTTGTCCGTGCTAATTAACCTATTTTCAATCGAACAAAAATATCCTGAACCTTGATGTGCAGACCTTGATCTTGCATCAACAATGTCCCGGGATCAAAGAAAATACTGTC
>BRYE01000013.1:660000-662500 GCA_030159115.1 Actinidia arguta var. hypoleuca | reverse complement strand
GATCAAAATAAATTCCTTTTTTCCGAGTATTCAAATTTTGACTTAATTTATATATTTTTATTAATAATAAAACATCTCAACGACCACATATTTCATTTAATTCCGATTACAGCTTTATGATATACTAATAATCTAAACAATAGATCACTGAATTTAAACTACGGTCGTAGGTAAGGTATTTGTGTTTAATTGTGAAAAATTAAAGGGATTTAAAAGAAAAATATAGTAAAATCAAAACGATAAATGTAACTTTTTCACGTTATAATATCTTCACAATTCTCAAAATCCAAACATGTCTTTAAATTCAACATGCCCGCACTTGCCAACGCATGTCTAGTGAGAGCTTGTAACACACTGACCCACATAAGACCCAATTTTCTATACTATTTATATATAGAGAATTGTTTCTTTTGTAACGTGACAGATTTTGAAATTATGTATACTTTCTTTTTGACAAAAATATTCTTGTAAAAATTATTTTTTACTTACAAGTCACATTCGTTAGAGGATAAAAATGATAATTATACTTTCAATTATTTAAAATTACAGGCACACCTTTCTAGTTTTCTTTAATGCACTTTATTATAAAAAAGGAAAAAAGGAAAGGTTGTTTATGTGTTTTCCATATCAATCAAACTATACACAAAGGGGGTACAATTATTTGTGGGCTCGTTAATCCAACCACTGCCAATATATTTAGTGCTATCGATCATGCATAAAAGTTAAGGGAATGGCAAGACTATATAGCCCCACCATTAGTTCACGAAAAGCCACTTTTTAAAAAAAAATCATCACAACAATAATGATTCTTCACAACTAGTCCTTGAATAAGATTAAAAGAATCCAGTTGGAAAAGTGAATGAATATGTCTGTGCTATACAGTGAACATATGTATATTATGGCAACTACACCATTCAATTTCAAAGCCACAATTCAAGGATCCACCATGTGAATCAAAAACTTTCTTGAAAGTCAAACGGTGAAGTCTTTTGAAAACATCTCCAGACCAGTTTTCCATTTTGAAGATTGACTAATGATAAAAATATAATATTTTAATTCAAAAAAGGTGCTTGGAGAATTATATTGGAAAAAAAATCAGATGAATTACAGTAAATCCTCTTAAACTATGGCCCGTTTTTGAGTTGTCTCCCTAATGTCTAAACGTAAACACATAACTTTCTTTAAGTATACGAATCTTGAATGCAGGAGATGTTAATAGAAAATACTAGAAATTTACTCTTTAACCCTCTCTTTATATTTGCAGGCCATCTGCCTCCTTATATCCACCCCCAATATGCAAAAACACTCTCTCACACAAGCACCAAGAACAACACACCCAACCACCACAACCATCGTATCCCATCCTATTGTGATTGGAAAACTGAGACTCCGTTGCACAACCAACATCAAAATTGGATCCCACACCCCTTCAAAGTTGAAAGCCCATCATAATTGGAATCGAAACCAAACCCGTCTCAACTCATAAACATTGTGGGGGTTAAGTGCTTGAGTTTAAACATTACGGGTAACTCGATAATGAGCCATAATTTAGGTAGATTTATCGTAATTTATCTTAAAAAAAATGTATCCAGACTTGAACTAGATATTGCCCTAACTACAAGGCCTACTTCCTTGCGCTTAAAGCAAAGCCAATGTTTCTGAAGGGAAATGCAAACCTTTAAAAAAGTGTGTCCAATGTGTATAAATATTTGTAAGAGTGTTTTTGGATACGTGAAAATGAAAAGTGCATGGTTTGAGTTTCGATCCGCTGGATACCCAATTTTAATGGTTTTACACGGTAATGTTTTTTTATTTTTTTTTACGTTTATAACTTTAAGGAAAAAAAAATTAATTGATTAAGAATTTTAAGCATGCTAAACAGACAATATAGTGGGTCTTATTTTCACACAATTTTTCTTACACTATCCACGAAATTTATAATGCAAATAAAACCTGAAGAGCCATTACAAATGGCCACTTGTCTGGTCAAGTACCACCCAAATAAATAATTTTGTATTTATCTTCTACAAATAAAAAGATAAATATTAAAGTTATTTTTTGGGTATTTATCTCTAAATAAAAAAATATTCCCACGTAGCAACATAAGTCTACATCAACAATAGCGGAAAAGTCTCCAAAATCACATCGGATTGAAGCTTCAAAGGCTCCGAACAACTTTATTGATCAAGCAAATTAAGAACGAGGACGCTTCATCGAATTGAAGCCGCCAAGTCGAAGTCTCTCGCAAGTCAAGCAAATCAAACACGAGAATGCTCCATCGAATTGAATCCACGAAGACCAAGAAGAAGTTTTCTCGCAAACCAACCAAGTCAACCAAAGGAAAGGCATCTCGGATTGAAGCTTCTAAAGGTTCGAAAATCTTTCTGACAAAAGTCGTCAATTTCAAGGCAACTGCTTGCAATAAACTTCCGTTAATATTTATCACGCTTGAAACCAAAAATTCGAAAGCAAAGAGTTCGTTGTAAAGTAAGAAGACCAA
>BRYE01000013.1:637500-640000 GCA_030159115.1 Actinidia arguta var. hypoleuca | reverse complement strand
AACGGCACGGAGTCGTTCTTCATGCATGTCTTCTGTCATAAGTGACGCATCCTATAACAAATAACCAGTCAACATTGATCTATTGAAAATTCAAGGGTTACTAAAAGTACGTGGAAAATAAGTTAGTCTACTAAAGTTAAAACAACCTGGGTGAATGGAACATGCATGTTTTGGTATGATTTTAGAAGCATCATATCCACAGCACCAACTGATCCACTCCTGATACAATCTGAGGGCCTTAAATCTGCAGATGTCATAGCATCCTGAGCCTCAGAATTAGCCTGGGTATAGAAGTTTCAGGATGACGCAAAGCATATGAAATTGAGGAGCTGCATAGGAAGTAGGAACTAGGAAGGCTATAAATGAATCAAAGGGATTGAACATAGAGAATGGTTTTAAGAAGAAAGCTCCATATTAAGATTCCTCATGAGTTGGGATTTCTCACATATCTTACAATACGGGCTTGATTCTTAATATACATTAAATATTTCATAGATTAATGAGTTTGAAGAAAAATTAACAGCCTGCAGTACAACCAAGAAAACTAAATGATCTAATAAAAATAACCCCACCAAGAGAAACTGCAAGGCAACATCCCTAGCAAGACAAGGACCATGTCCAGCATGTGTACTCAGTAGGAGCCACCACAGAATTACCAAGGGAAAATAGGTCATCCTAAAATGTCACTCTATTGAGCTACCCACCCAGGGAATTTGGTTGTTAGGCTTCTACTGAGAGTCTCAAACTAAGCATATAATATTCAAAAAATAAACCTGTATCAGTGGCTCAATTTAAAATAAAGTTCCATTCAGATAAACCCTTACAAGAGTCGTAAGCATTATCATTTATCAAAATCGAGTCGGCCACATGAAGAACGAATTCAAAATAGTAATGTCAAGTGGTAAAAAGGATTGTGACTAAATGATCACCTCGAGAAGCTTACAAATTTGATGAACTATGTCAATCAAAAATGAATTCTACAAAATTGGTGTTATTTGGACACCCGATGCATAGTGAATGTTATCCCTAGCCATCACCGATCATCAGGACTATCGTGTGAAGTTATAAATTCTACCCAATACTCCATACTTATTTTCAAAATGTGAAACTCCCGTCGATTGAGAATTAGCTTTCTACTTTCTTCTTCCTTCTTCCTACTTTTTATGCTGACAACCAAAAATGTATTAGATAAAATGCTGAGGGAGTACAACCCAACCCAAATACAACCACCAAGAAAAAACAAGAGGGAAGGAAAACTAGAACAGAGTTATAAATAAATAAAAAAGGCAACATCCAAACACATCCCCCAAACAGTGCCCAACCAATACCAGTAAATATAGGATCTAAATTGAGTATATTGCCTTCTCGTCTTCAGCCATCCATTTCTGTTTATCATCTCCTACCTTTCCAATACCAGCTGCTGATTTAATGTTAGGGTGGTCCTTCGTAAACTCTCTTTTGAACTCCGGAAAACCCCCCCCCTCAAAAATTAGTTCTTTCAACCTTTCCTCTTCACCCCCTCACACTTCTCATTTTTATAGTTGACTGAAGATTGAAGACGCTTAAGTTCCTTCTCCTCTAGATGATTTAGAAACATTTCCTTCATCCCTCAAAACCTCCAAACCTTTAAAGCTACCATTCAACTCCTGAATATTTTTGGCCACTTGTTCCATTTGATCATGGTTTACTTGAAGTGTGAGCATCTGCAGCTACCAGAACATAAATCAACCTTCATATATCATACGCAGACATCATCATCCACTTCCAGAAAAAAACATTGAACTACACCTCCTGATCCTTCCTCGTTAATATTCCTCTTAATCAAAATCTGCTGCAAGGGCGCCTTCAGAAATGGGTCATCCTTAATAGCCCCCACCACCCGATTTGTGAGAGTTGGCTTTCTACTGAAATAATGTCTGCTCATGACAAATCCATAATGGACTTGTTTTGAAAACATGCACAAAATTAGGGATTTTGTATAATTTCATATATTTTGAAAGGAGTAAATTAGGGGAAAAAAGAAGATTAAATGCAAATAAATGAGATTGATAGCCATGATAATGATGATGAGAAGCTTAAAACATTTAGAAAAGGTTAACTTTTAACCTTGCGAGTTCACTACTTGAAAAGCAATTAGAAAAGGTTAGAGATATTTAATCATGAAGGTTGAGAACTTTGGCAAGCAATTACCAGCGACAAAGACTTTAGGACAAAGACTTTAGGTACTAGTAGCATAGACACTGGGACATGCCACTTGCTGCTGCCGTCTCTTCTCAAATTCTAAATCATTGTGATTAGTGAATTAAGCTTGAGGTTCTTTCAGAGCTCTAACATCACAGCAATAAAAATATAGATGCCTCCATAATATTAGAGTATCGTTTCAACAAACCATACCTATAAAAGGCTACAAATTCAAATTCATTAAATAATAGCTTGTCTCTGAAATATTAATATGAAACACGCTAACATTGGCAAATTCTATTGTTTAACTAGCTAATTT
>BRYE01000013.1:622500-625000 GCA_030159115.1 Actinidia arguta var. hypoleuca | reverse complement strand
TTATTGGCGAAAATGATGGTAAAGAGTTTTGGGATCCCTTTGATTTTCTAAATTTGTTGTGTTTGGAACTCTAGTGTACCATGTTTCGAAAAGTTCGCTCTAATACAAAAATCTCTAGAGTATAGTATTGGTCTAATCAAAAAGCTTAAGTTAGTTCCCTAATTTTGTCATGTATTAAAAAAACAGGTACTTTTTACACCCATCACAAATGAGGGATTTGGAGCATTCCAATGGAGATGTAGGCATAGTTCATGTCTGGCATTGGAATTAGTCATTTTTACAAAGAATTGTAGCAAAATTATATTTATGGTTTGTTATTAGCCACATGATATGAAATTTTTTAAAGATTTTACTAATTAAATTAGTCAAAAAAATAAAAAAAATATTTAGTTAACCTGATGTAGATATTTTACTCACCTCTTTGGACCATCATTGGTTACATCAAACTTTTTTGGGAATAATTAGACTAGAATACGATTTGGAGGACTTTCACCTATATAAATCATCTGAGTCCAACTTCACTCATTATAGTCCCATTGTCCCTGAATTGCCCCTTCATTCAGAGGCTAAGCATCTTTCAACGGACAAAAGAGTTCCATGTTTCCACCTCTAGCTACCTCACACCTCATTTTCTCTCTCTCTAAAATATTGCACTTCTTTCTCTTTGCACCTTCTTTAGTTTTGAAAATTCTCCACCCACCACCACTGTAGCCAACCATTACCACTGCCACCATAGTCAACCACCACGAATACCACTATCCGACACCAACCACAACCTTCCACCACAATCACCACTCACAACCGCCGCCAACCACCACCACGAACCCACCCACCAACTAACACAATCACGACCACCATTCAATCATCACCACCACTACCACCAACCACCCCACCAACCCTCAACGCCGCCAATCACTACCACCTCCCACCCCAATCACCACCCACTACCGCGACCAAACACCACCATTTACCCTCACACCAACCACCACCGCCGCTATGGCCTTTTGGGAGTATATTTTATGAGAATGATAAATTTCTCATTCTCCTAGGTATGATTAGGTCGTATTTTTTTTGTATGTGTTATGTGATATGCATGTATTTGTTAAGAACCTTGGAAAACTTATATAGGTATTGTTTGGCAGTAAACTTCTTGTTTGAAAGTACAATTTATAGGAATGATAAATTTCTCATTCCTACTGCTATAATAATGTTGTTTATAAAAAAAATATAGTTATTTTACTATTTTTTGGGGGTGTTTTGTGTGATATGCTCGTATTTGTTAAGATGTTTATAGGTATTGTTTGGTTTGAAGGCTTGTTGTTAAAGGTAAACTTCTTTATTGGGAGTACAACAGTTCAAGGATAAGTAGCTTGTTTCAACTTGTTTAATAATGTTGTTACTAATTTTCTTTTTGTTTTTTGGTTAAAATATTTTAATTTTTTATTTAGTTGGGATTAGAGAATCCGAAAGGTATTAAAAAAAAGGAAAATTTCACCATTGACCCCTTGTAGTTTGATCAAAAAATTATTTTGATTCTTATAGTTTTAAATTAAACGAATAAGAATCTTAAGCTTCAGTCAAGTTCCATTACAGTCCTTTTGTCAATACCTACTATGTCATCTAAACTTTTTTATTTTTATAATTTAGGCAACTAAATCCTCATTCCAAACACAACCTTAATAGTTTAGACGGAAAGTGCTAACACGAATCTCTAACTTTTCATCTCCTTTTCCTTTTTTTTTTTCCTCACCAAATCTTCATTCCAAGCACAACCTTAAAAATTTATATGAAAAGTGAACACGTGAAACTCACATGACCATTTTTAGAGGGGTGGTCAAGCTACAAGAACCAATGGTCATCCAAATTATTCATGGGTATCGCTGGATGGACAACATAGAATTAGATTGAAGTTGTGGGATGGTAATTGTTGAAATTAAATTTATAGGGACCAAAGTGAAACTTTTATCAAACTAAAATGACCAAAGGTGGGATTTATCCCAGAAATATATATTTGCAAAAAAAAATAAAAAAAAAAAAATTAACTCAAAAAAATTTGGCGTTTAGTAAAAAACAAAATAAACCCATGAAAATAAAAATAATCTAGCCTTGTGTTCGGAAGACTTCATTCCATCAGTGGGGTTGACTTGACAGTCACATGGTTCGCATCTCATCAACGGCTGATGAACGGCACCGAGGTCCGACGTCCGTGGACCGTACTATTACACTTTGTCCCTTAAAATATACTTGTTGTCTAACTTTGGCCCCAAGAGAAAAAAAAAATGTCACATTGGCTCATAAACTATTCAATTGTTGGAAATGTAGGCCAATGTTGATGAAAATCACCACGAAAGCGACATGCAGTGACACATCGAGGCATGTGATCAAACTTGGCATAATATTGGGCCTCGAACAAAAAAGCAACGCTAGAGGAAAAAAATATAAATATTTGTTCTCACTTTTGCCCTTAGAGAAAAAATCCACAATTGCCCTTAAACTATTC
>BRYE01000013.1:602500-607500 GCA_030159115.1 Actinidia arguta var. hypoleuca | reverse complement strand
TAATACCATACAGATCATGATTTCAATAAAATACCATAGATTTCAATAGATAGCTCAAATGCTCAATAAGAATACAAAATTGGATATTTTAGAAAAGTATTTCAGAATTTAAAAATTATATTATATACTCCTGCTTACCTCAAATCGACATCATTAGATATGGTGATCTATCATTCATGAACATCATACTAAAATTTAATCTCGATCGGATATCGTCTCACCGTTGATTCTAAATTTTAACTCTCATGATCATAATTAACCACACTATATAATTTCTCTTATCCTCCAAATCTTTCTTCCTTCCTTTCTTTTTCCTTACCTGCCTCTCTTTTTCTCTCTTCCTTTCTTTCTTTTTCCTTACCTGCCTCTCTTTTTCTCTCTTCCTTTCTTTCTTTCTCTCTCTCTTTCTTTTCTTAAAAGAAAATAAATTCAAAAACTTGAATTTGGTTGGTGAGTTTATTGGTGACTCATCACTCCCATCATGTAATCTTTATGCTTCCATATATTATATTCTATGCATGGGTGATAAGTGTCCCAAAAATAAGATATGTGTTCAATTTTTTATTACGCTTAATTATAAATTATTTTTCAAGTTAAAATTTTGTTATTATAAAATACCGATAAATTATTAAAATTCTACAGGTGCATTTATATATTTTTTCTTACTATACTAAGCTAAAAAAATTAAGAATCGGGGTATTACATTATCCCCACCTTATAAAACTTTCATCCTCAAAATTTGAAAGGTCTTATTTTATGTCAACAACAAAAGTTTTTTTAAAAAATACATACTTTCATTGCGCATTCTGATATCCAAAAAAAAATACTCTGATACCAAAAAAATAAATATATTCTAATACAATTTTTTTTTCTCGATCGGTAAGTCCGACCAGTCGGAGCATGATCAGAATTTTTTTTTTTTCCTTTTCATCTCAACCAGTCCAGAAAAAATTCTACCAGTTTAGAATGATCAAAAATCATATTTTGGATAGTCTAACTTAAAATTTAAGAAATATATACATAAAAATTCGTATTTCTCACACAATCTCATGTAAGATTTAGTAGATCTATCACCTAAGCCTTCCACATGATCCCATGTTAAGCTCTGATACTAAATTGTAACGACTTTATTCTCTCGGCAGTTAATTAATAACTAATCGTCGTATTCCTTTATATACAAATCAAAGCGCTACTTTGCCTCAAATAAGCAACAATCTTCAAATCTTATTATTACAATATCTTCAAAAATAATTTATAAAAAATAATTTAAAATCTTTAATTCCTTCACCCAACCCATCTCGTACTACCCAAACTCTCACGTTCGCCTGAAAAATTATTTTAAATAGAAAAATATACAATACGACGGGAATATGTTCAATTTAATAATGACTCAATGATAAATTTAGAAGAGCTTAATGAATTATCAAATCACGAAGGACCTCATACTCGACATTTCCTGGTACATTACTGGTGATCGGCCTCACTCACGTCTCCTAACTCTTTTGACTTTTTCGATCCTTAATAGAGTTATTGGCAGATCCACTCAGTTAATGTACCAATCAATTTCATAACATTTATTCATCATACAATAATATCATACAGATCATGGTTCTAATAAAATACAATAGATTTCAATAGATAGCTCAAATGCTCAATAAGAATACAAAATCAGATATTTAAAAAAAGTACACCTGAGTTTAGAAAGCATATTATATACTCCTGCTTACCTTAAATTGACACCATTAGATATGTTGATTTATCATCCATGAACATCATACTAAAATTTAATCTTGATCGGTTATCGTCACTTTGTTGATTCTAAGTTCGAACTCTCGTGATCATAGTTAATCACACTATATAATTTCCCTTATTTCTCAAATGTTTCTTCCTTCTTTTCTTCTTTCCCTCTTTGGCTATCTTTTTCCCTCTTCCTTTCTTTCTCTCTTTCTTTCTTTTCTTGTAAGAAAATAAATCCAAAAATTTAGATTTGGTTGGTTGGTTTAGTGGTGACTCATCACTCCCACCATGTGGTTCTTATACTTCCACATATCTCATTCCATGCATGGTTAACATGTATCCCAAAAGTGAGACATGTATCCAGTTTTCTATTACGCCTAATCAGAAATTCTTTTCAGGTTAAAATTTTGTTATTGTAAATATACTTATAAATAACTATAATTCTACCAGTGCATTTATATATTTTTTTCTCACTATACTAAGATAAACAAATTAAGGATTGGGATATTACAGCTATATGATTGAAAAAATCACTAAAAAAACCATATATATAATTTTAGACTAATTTTTGACGACCAAGATTGATATTTTACTGTCCAAATATAATGAATTAAAATGAATTTTACTGTTTGAAAGTTGTGTAAAATGAGAATTTTACTGTTCTAATATAGTGAAATTTATAAAATTTTGGATATTCGTTACGACCTTTATGGTTTCTAATGTATTATAAATAAATGTAGAGTTATAAGGTTTGGGTTTTTTTACTTGTTAAGAACATTTGTGACGTAATTTGTTATGAACTTAATATAAAAAAAAATTGATATAAAATTTTATGACTTATTTGTTATGAAATTTTGTGACGTTCTTACGAATTATTATAAATAATTATAGATTGAGAACGACATAAGCTAACCTAGGGTACACATTAGCTATAACAACTGAAGCTGACGTATCACAAACAACTAACGTAGAATAAGAATCAAACAAGCTGTTGGTGGGCCATATCTCTTTGACCCCACTGTTGTAAAAATGATCGATAGAAGCATATGAGAAGGTTTCCTAAATTATTGGCATATAGTATATATATATATAAATAGATTCACTCCACATCCATCCATTTACAGTACTCATTGAAAATGATGTGTCTGTAAACATAAGCAATTGGATTGGGCTCTGCTTGTTTGGGCAAAAAAAGGAAAAAACTTGGAAAAATTACAACATGATCTTGTAAGGATAGGTAAAAATTCATAGTAAGTAATTACTATTTAAAAAGTTCAAATCCAAAATTTAAAAACACTAAAAAAACTTTATTCAAAAAAAATATCTTGGTCATGATCACAACTTGCACGCCGAACACACGCGAACCACTGGGCACATGTGACTCGTACGGATACGGAGGTTGTGGCCAGCCCACCTGTGACAGGTTCAGTTGACAATGTTGATCGAGGACATGCATTGTTGAAATACTAGGAAAATGACATGTACCAAATTTTAAAGTATTATGGACGATATAAATAATAAAGTTTGAAATAATAATTTAGCATCACATCAGAGCAAGTAATAGAAAGTGCGTACTAAACATTTCAATAACAAAGTTTGCATTTCACTCGTTTTTACATAGGAGAGTTTGACTAAATGTGCAAAAGCGTGTTGAAAATATAAATAATAAAGATGATTGTCTCTGACGTAAGGTTTTTGGTGAGAATTGAAGGATTAGCTATATTTATATTTTTATTATTTTAATATTAAGTATATATTTTATTTTAATTTTTGGCCTAGAACATTTACTTCTTTCTGTTAAATTGTAGCTGGAGGACCCAAGAGTCTTTCTTGAATCTCCAGAAAATGGAGAGTCTGTATGAGACTGGTTTTTCCATTTGAATATTATTATTATTTAATTTTGATTATTAGTATTTCCCACAGGTATATATCCCCTTGTTTACGCTGGAGAAAATAGCGACCCGTAGTCATGGAATTGGAAATATCCTTTTTAAATCATAATTAGTGCCATTTTAGTAATCGTGGAGGATAGCAAAATCATGTAAAAATTGGATATTTGATTGGAATGGTATTTCCATGAATGGATGGGAGGGAGGGAGGGAAGATGCCAAGGGGGGAGAAAATCACGGGTTAGGCTTCCGTTTCAGGACTGTACGGTTGTTGGTTGCCTTTGAATTGTACCTTGCACATGAGGTCACGCAATCCTACTTCCGTAAAATACATTTTATCCCCTTGGATTTCACATGTCTTTTTTTTTAATCCATTTTTAGTTCAATGAATGGCCACGTATAGCCTATTTTCTTGTGGCCACATAGTCTCTTCTCTTTCTGCCTCTAATTATAATAGAAAGTGAAAAAAATAAGTTTACTTTCACATGGATTTAAATTACGAGGTGTTCACGTGGAACCATCGTGTTTTTATTGATATATAGCCAATGACTAAGAAAAACTACCTCTTTCAGAACAGATATAAATTTTGTGTGCAAATCTTACTGTCTACTTAATTAAAATACTTTCTTGTGGAAGAGAGCTTGATCACACCTGAAGGAATATGCTGTAAATCCTATCTCTTTACGGATCAATCGGTCCCGAGAAAAATGGCCAAGAAAATCTAGTCGACATAGGATATAAATGTTCTTGAGGTCTTTACTGTAGAGGCGGCTATATATAGCACAAGCGATGGAGTTGTGGTTCAGAGCCATAACGCTTTTCCTTTGGGCTTAGGTTTCCGAACCATGACGCTTTTTGTTTGGGCTCAGGTTTCCCATTTACGTGACGCAATAGATCCTATTGGGAGTGTTAGGTGTCACGCATGTGGGCGGCTAAGGATAAGTTGGCAACCGATAGTCTCTCAAAAGTATTACAAAATAAACCCTAATATTTTACCTCAATAACAAACTCAACCCCAGATTTTAATTTACTCAACTAAAGCCCTGCAATTTTCAAATGATGAGACAATTTCTGTTAACTAATTCGAATGGAAATACTATTAAGCATGAAGCATTGCACCACCACCACCACCACCACCACCACCTTTCTATATTGTCAAAGAGAGAGAATCCAATATCTCCAAACATGAAGTATTGCAATATATGGAGACTGGGATGAGTTTCACAAGTATGTTATATAAGATGGGGTGCGGGGAGATGGAGATGGAGATGGAGATGGAGATGGAGATGGAGATGGTTTAAGAGAGAGATGTTTATAAGATTAATAGTTCAATTTCACCATCAAAATATGTTATCAAACGGAATCCTAGGGTGT